>CM034156.1:166807645-166820313 GCA_019776745.2 Taxus chinensis
AACATGGTTATTGACCATTTGACAAGTAATGTTTTTTATGTTTGTCAGTATGAATTGAACCATTTGGGCATATAACATGTTATTTTTAATGGTTTAGTGTTTTTTTGGTCATAACCATATGGTGTAGAACTTTGGCAATTAGCTGTGGCATACAAGTTTTGGGTTAATTCCACGACATAGCACTGGCAATTTTTAATGGTAATAAATGAACATGGTTCCTTGGGAACCAATAGCTTCCTCAAAAAGCTAAAACATGCAAGTTTTGAGGAGATAATTATGGAAATCCATTTTGGCATGTGCATGCAATTACGAAGTTGTCTTTAATGGCGTGTTAGTATTTAAAATCTCTGTTTGGGATGTTTATGATTTTGTTGGGAAGCATTTCATTTGTAGATGTCAAGGGAAAAAAAGGAAAACAAAGGCAAACAGGAATGGGTTTTCTCTCTTCCTTTTTTTTTTTGTTTAACATGAAATTAGAATACTTTCTTAGTTAAAAAACATCTAAACTGTTTTCTTTGTTTTTATTATGAAATTTTGAAATGAAAACAAGAAGAAAACGTTGGAAAGGAAATGGGTCTTGGTTGAAGGTGTGAGATATGAACTCGCATTTGGTTTGGTTTTCTGGGTATATTACTTTGTTGAAATATGGGGATCAAGCATGCAAATTAGTATATTTAAAATAGATCGTTAAGAGATATCTTGTTTTTTTCTTTTCAATACACTTCTTTGGATTTAGGGACCTTTTGTTTGAGAACTGATTTGTTTTCTTGTTGATGGCAAAAACTAGAAAATAATATATGAATGTTTTTTAAAGGAAGCGGGTAAACGATTTTTGTCGAGGCATGACGAATTATTTTCGTGTGGGTTTTAGTTGTATTTGGATCTAGGCTCGTCTCAACTACTGGGTTTAGTTTCAGTTGTAGGATGTAACCAGCTATTTTCGTGTTTGCCTTATAGATGGTCTTTAACTCAGTTGGGCTAATATTATTTTTTATCATAATATCCTCGAAGGATTTGTTAACATCGTTTAACTCAACTCTTGAAGAGATTGTCTGTATTGTCAAGGTGTAAGCTCATATTGAGCTTGTTGTTTCTCTACCTATGTAAACATGTTTCCTTGATGTATGGTTGAGTGCACTATCGTTGTTTAACTCGAAGCAAATCTTGAATATTTGTGGGTATTTGATCATTGTGGGTTTGTTGAGTTAGTTTAATTAAGCTCCTTTTGAGCATGTTGTTATCTACTTTTAAGGTATATATTGCATCAGGTTTTGGATGTGAGATATTGTGTTAACAACCCCTTTTTAATACTACAAACAATATTCCATTTGGCAATTATTAGGCATGATTGTATGAGTGTATTTAGTTCATTCATAGCTTTGATGATTTGGTTGTTATTAAGTTTCTTAAAAAAAAAAATTCGAAACCTCTCACTAACAAACACTGGTTAATGTAGTAATCATTGGGAGTCTGATTATTATTTGGTTTATATCTAGAATGTTTTAAAACTCATCAATGTACTTGACTATGGCCAGACTAAGCTCCCTTTTAGTATGATTGTTGACTATTACTTAAAGGGATGAAAGTAGACAGTGTATTGTTGTATGTATGATTATATAAATTTTTGTGTATTTCTTTACCTCTGCATTAACTTATATGAATATCAAATAGATGTAGTAAAGTAAATGAGAAATGCATACAGCCATTTTTAATTATGATCGAAACGGTAAATGATGCCATTTTTGCTATTCATATCTTTACAAGCTGTAAGGATCACCACTATAATACACTTGTAATGTCCCCAATGGACATATTCTAACGGCAAATGGGTTATCTTGCAAATCCCAAACCAACATAGTTTAGACATAAATCTAGCAATTTTACATTTCTAGGTCCTAAGCCCATGACATGTATACATGATTCCTAAGCAAGAAAACTAGTGGTTGATACTCTTTTTGGTATTTTGATTGCTTATCCATTGGACTTTATTGGTTTCAAAAGTACATAACTCCATTAGCACGTGAGGATTTTTATCTTTGATGACCTTGAAAACTAGCCACCCAAATAGAACAAAAGTGCCAGACACTCATTATCCCTCAATGGGCACCACTCTGGTCCCTCGTGGGCGCTCTTCGCCTTTTATTACTTTTTACTCTTGGGTCCTTTTCACTCTCTTGGTCCCTTTAAAACGTGAGTCAGCCTTTCATTGTCAATTAAAAATTTAAACAAGGGAACACATATACACGTAAAGTGCACTTCTCTCAAATAGTGGGCCCCAAGCATGGTAAACATTATTACCACCACCGAGCTTGCACAAAGGACATGAGCATTTTAAAAGGCTTAAATATGCACACTCATACGAGGGGAAATGGTGACATTATGTTGCTATACATGACATAGGAGGGGAGTTATTCTATTTCCATACACACATTTGTATACTAAACAATCTACTTCTAGCCACTAGAATCATTTGCAACTTGCTAAGGGAAACCTAGTGGCATCATTTCACACCACAAACCACAAAGAAAATTATTTTGCATGGATTCCAAGACGTAGTGCAATGTCGTGTGTAAAAAAAGTTCACTCTCTGGTGGACGTTGGGGTCAGTTTCAACTTCCCCATTTGCATATTTTTTATTAGATTTAGGTGTTTTGGGATGTGTAGTAATCAAATGTTTGTTAGGTTACAGTATGATCATATCCAATGTGAACAATGGGTGATAAAGAGATAACTACCAACGAAGATCCGCCAACCCATTTTAAAACACAAAACCTGGAGCCATGACAGACCCACAGTGCCCAGTTCAGTCACTAGCGCCTGGGGTGCTCCTGTCCTCCATGGGTGCTTCTATCCCTGATATTATAGGGTTTCAAACTTCATTAAGAATGTTGATATGTTCTAGACAGATCTAATAGATACTCGGTCATGATCACTCAGGTTCCACCAAAATCAACTGGGGGTACCCGCCACCGCTAGCCCCCGCCTCGTTATCTTCCTGTCTTCCATCACGTTCGGTGCCCGTTGCCCGGAAAGCCCCTTCCGCCCTCCCGGACAGCACAATCACTCGGATCCATTATTTTTCCTTACCGCACCTATCTCCAGAACCCCTCTTCGCCCTATTTTACCCATCCTCCCAACCCCGGCCACGCGTTCCCTACTCCACTGCCTCCTCTTATATCCCTCTTCTATCTAAACGCGACCATATCCTCGCCTTCTTTTTGTCTACCATAGCTGCACCTGCAGATCGACCCCCTTGCGACTCTTAACGTTCCCCTCGGACGTGCCTGGACTCCCCAACGCGTCGACCGCACTTTGGCTATGCGGTTACTCTTATCTCTGAGCCTTGAAGGTTTCTCTTGGTTCGCTTGCTGGTCTGTTCTCCCCATCCTATAGCCACCTCAGATTCGCCTTCTAGGCTCGGCTTGCTCATAACTCCTCTGCCCGCGGCGGACTGTACCGCGGGGGGGTGTCTCCAGCGCTACTTCCGCCCCCCCTCACCCATAACCGGTGGCTCCTGCTAAATCTCCGGCCCCATCAGCCCCGGCCAAACCCTCCCTCAACTCACCGCCCTTTGCCGTGATGCCCCGCTCCGCCCGGTACTGCTTCCTTCTTCTCCTCCACTCCTCTTTCCACTCCTCTCCTCGTCTAACTCTACCAACACAAATTTCCGTCAATGGTAGCCTGCCCCCATTGTCTTTCACTCATCCTTTCTTTTTCCTCAACTTTTAGTCCTTTGCGAACTGGAACCATAGCGGACTCCCCCGGCCTCCGACTAGCACACTCTTCCCTTGGCGAATGCGGGGTTTGGCAGCCAACGCACCCTCCTAGGCCTGCCCGTCGCGCCAAAGTTCCTCCCCCCTCCGGCAGCCACGTGACCTCCACACACCTCACCCCCCCCCCTTCCTTTGCCCCAATTTGCTCCTCTCTACCAGGCATGCACAGCATCGCCCGCCCCCTCCCACTCACTCCCGCCCGTTCTCCAGCACCTGTCTCCTCTGCCTCCCCGCAACCCCCCTAGCCGCCTATTTCGGGCCGTTTCCCGTAATCGACCTCTGCCCTTCCCGCCAAGACCTACCCTACTGCATTTTGCGCCTCCATCCCCAATATGCCCTTCGATTCCGTGCTCACCCTCCCCCATCCTCCACCCCCAAGCCTCGAACCTGGCAAATAAGAACTCACCTTCTGGTTACTGTCTGTGGGCCCCTATCACCTTCAATACACCCGGACGACGTTCTCTTCCTAGGCCCGCCCCCCGCTGGAACCGTCCTGAAATACTAAGACAACAACTCCCGCCGGGGGCCCGACCTCCCCGTCAGTTCTAATCTCTCCCCCCGCCCCGAGGTGAACCTTCCGTGTCCTACTCCTTCCCCCCGTCACCCACCCAGCTTCTCTTTCCTCGCCCAACGACCCCTACCATTTCGCGGGAAATATACGCGCGCACCACCCCTCTTGCCCAATTGCCCTCCATGCCTTCCTGCCCTCCCCTTTCGTCCCTAAACACCGGTAAAACGACCCCCCTCCCGCCGACACCCACTATCCGCGCTTATCTCCATCCTCCTGAGCTCCGCAGCTCCTCTCCGCGCAGTCTCACATCGAGGCCTAGGCCGTTACCGTTCCGAGGCTCCTCTCCGCCTCCCACTCGCCGCCCATCACATTCGAGCCGGTTCCCCCCCCACCCGCGTGCCTCCGTACCCCCTACCCGTTACAATGCCTGTGCCCGTTCCACCGGGCCACTACCAATTCGCCTTACCAATTGCGCTGATTCGTTGCCGTCATACACGTGACCGGGGGCGGTCCATTCAATAAAAAAAACCCTTTCTATTTTCTTAGGGTTTGACATTATTGAAGGTTTTTAGTACTTGTGCATACTGTAAATAATTATAAGATATCATTTTTTATATTATTACTCAAAAATTCAGGTTTTAATTCAATTTAGATTAAATCATTGGTGAACTTGCCTTCTAAAACAATCACAATATCTCTCTCATTCTAAACTCATGGACCACTTCTCATCCCATCTTCTGGCACATACAAGGTTTCTAGCACGCTGTCATCACCGCGATTTTATGTGATCCGTACCAAACATCCTCCCTGCTTCAAAACCTAACTCCCAAACCCCAAATATTAATGTGGTCACCACTAGATGACATCCTATAGGGAAACCAAAAGGGAGCAAAAATATTCACTACAGCCACCCCACATGTTGTGGGCTCCTTGTTTTGTAGAGATAAATTGGGCCCTTGTAGAACCTTAGCTAGGGTCCATGATATGGGTCTATCAGTACATCGTTATTTCACTTGAGATTCCATTATAAATTTTACAACTCCTTTGAATTCTTGTTCAAATCCCTCATTGTATTATAGCTGTTCTTTGTCGAGGAGCTATTTGATCTCGATCACCATGGATCCTTCATTGGAGTCTTGATTTTTTTAATACTTCACCAGCTGGTAGGTAGATCACCACTCTAATCCAATCGGGTCATGTCCCCCAATGGGACATTATTTTAACTGCAAATGGTTATCTGCAACTCACAACCAAATAGTTTAGACATAAAAATCTATGAATTTGGTAATTCTAGGTCCTAAAGCATACCGAGTGTCCATGATTCCTAAGCAAGAAACTAGTGGTTGATAACTCTTTTGGTATTTTGATTGCTTTATCCATGTACTTTATTGGTTTCACACATCTTAAAAATCCATTAGGCACTTGACTGATTTATATTATGACCTTGAAAACTAGCACCAAATAGAACAAAGTGCCCAGACATATATCCCTCATGGGCAACAATTCTTGTCATCGTGGGCGTCTTGCCCGTCTTTATTTCTTTTTACTTTGGGTACTTGGCACTTCTTGGTCACCTTTTTCACCATTTGGTCAGCCTTTCTTGTCAATTACAAAATTTAAACAGGGAATCACAATATACACTTAAAGTCACTTCTCTCAAATAAGGGGCCAAGAATGATAAACATTATCTATCACCACCTGAGCTGCACAAAGGCCATGAGCATTATCAAGGCATACATCTGCACACTCATACGAGGGAATGGTTGCCTTATTTTTGGGATGACATAGGAGGGGAGTTCATGCTATTTAATCACAACTTGTATACTCAATACAACTACATCTAGGCCACGATCATCATGTTTACAACTGCATAGGGAACCTAGGGCATTATTTCACACACAACCCAAAGAAACATGGATTCCAAGGACGTTAGTGTAATGCTCGGTTGTAAGTTAACTCTCGGGTTGACGTGGGGCATTCAACCCCCAATTTTGGATATTTTTCTTATTAGATGTATGTGGTTTTTGGGCTGGTAGGTATCATATGTTTTTAGGTTACAGTAGGATCAAGATCCAACTGTGAAACCAGGGGTGATAAAGCGTAACTACAACGAAGATCCATCCAACCATAAAACACCAAAACCTGAGCATTTTGAGCAGACACAAGTGCCCAGTCAGGCACTAGCGCAGGGGGGGCTCCTGCCTCCTATGGGTTTCTCTATCCCTGATATTTATAGGGTTTCAAACCGTCATTAAGCCTGGTGATATTGTTTCTGCCAGATTATAGATACTCGGTTAATGATCTCTCCTCTCCAGGTTTCACAAAATCAACTGAGTCATTCAACCTTCTCTCATTTTTCTTAGGCGGTTTGACTTATTGGATGTTTATTACTTGTGCATTACTGTAGACCTTATCAGAATATCATTTTTTATTAAGTATTACTCTCAAAATTAAGGTTTACTTCACTTTAGATTAAATCATTTGGTTAACTTGACATTCACGTTAAACATGCACAATCTTCTTCTCTTCCTCGTCTACTACACTTACCACTCCCCTCAATTCACCACTTTTCCCCTTATCCTTTCTTCTTATCCTTTACTCTCTCTATCGACGCTTCACTCCACCATCTCCTTCTCTACATCCCCCCTCCATCCTTGTCTCCGGTCTCCCCCCCCATAATCCGCGCCCCCTCCATTCTCCCCATCTTCGCACATATACCCCTTCCCATAAGCTCTCACTACCCCACTCTCACTCCACCCCTATTCATCCGCATCCCCTTAACCTCCAACCCCACATCCTTAACCCCCTCACTTGTCCCTTCCTATCACCCCCCCTTTGTTCCACTCCGCATGTTACACCCCTTATCCCCTCCCCACCCTCGCCCCACTCCCTACACTCATCTTGCTCCCCCCATCTCCACCTTCATCTCCTCTCACCCTTTCTCTCTCACTCCCGTAAACTCCATTACACAATCCCCTCCCCCCCTTCCCCCCCCCTTTAGTCCACACTAATATTGACCTACCTTAATCTTCCCCCGCCTTACCCATCCCCTCTTTTAGTCTCATCCCCCCCACTCCTATTACATTACAGTCCTTACCAACAACTCTAAAATTTATGATCCTGATGAACAATAAAGAATTAAACCAGCTAAAAGATATCTTTATGATCTTTTACACACTGCACCAGATTACATCATTACACTAGAGGGATGCCCTACATTCCATTCAAAATTGAAGTGATAATTCCCCCGTTGCCTCTTGCCCGCTTATTTATCCTTAAAAACTACCACATGTCAGATTCATTCAATAATGAGGATATCCCTCTTTTTTCATTGGTGATCCTTCATCCCTTTGCTTATTATAGATATATTGCGTTTCCATGATATAAGCACATACTAATTGACAAGTGCTGCTGGTTGTAAATCTATGTTCCCTCCATTTCTCACAATTTAAGAATTCACTGATAGTAAATCACAAAATCTATACCATTTTTTTGTGCTATGATTCGTCTACTACTCGAAAAGAGAGACCATCCACCTTACCCTTAGAGGTTGTTGGGCCAAAACACTCCCCTTGTTCCTATCAATCATACATCATTCCAATTCAATAATTTACCGGTCGACCAGGACCCACACTTGCTTGTTTCCCTTTTACAGTCATGGTGCAATCAAATTTTAAAGAGGGATAGAGCTATATTTCTTATGACCCCAACCTCTTTGAGTAGTAATTTCAAATTTACCTAGTCACTGCTATACCTAACCCCCACTATCACAATTCCACCATATAGCGTACATACTGATGTCACGTGAATCAATACTTTATTACATCTTCTCTACCCCCATCGCACCCAGGTCAGCCGGACACACAACACACGAAGGCGGAGCGCCACCACCACATACCCTCCATATACCACCATTCCACCTTTATGTTCTCTTCGCCCTACATTTGCACTCCTCTATCCTTGATAATGTTATCTAGCAAGATATGCACATTGCTGGATTCTGATGATAGGTCAAGGCATAAAACTTATGATGTAAAGTTACACAACCTCAATTTTATCTGATGAGATAAACGAATTCTATTTCTCAATACCACCTTCAGCATTAATAATGGCCTTGTTGAATATCAATTAAGAGTAACCTCGACTCCTTAATACAACATGATCTCTTTCTAGGAAATTATACATACACTTGATAATGCCACTCCTCCAATCTCAATCAGGTTTATCACTCCTCCACAACTCGATCCAGTTCAATGCACCTTCTCATACATTAATTTTTGCCTTCATATCCATTCAAAATCTCACTTTTTTCCCATTTTTGCACACATGAAGCCTGTAGGCAATTAGGGATTCACTTTTTTTTTGATCTCTCCCCTACCTCCTCTCATTTAATATATTATAATGGATGTGTATGCTTATGTTGTTTTGGACTTTGTGTCTTCCAGTTTGGTCTTCCTTTGCACATACAAATGTTCCTCTCCGCCACCCTTACACCATCTTTAGATTCACAATTGGTTGGGCACCTAAAACCCAGTTATAATGATATTACTTTCCTATGCCTTGTAGCCACATTTTTTTGCAATGAGTCCTTCCTTGGCATCCCATACATAACTCACTAGTACACACGTGATTTTCCACAAACCCACTTTCATGATGAAGAATATGTTATGGACAGGTATAATTATTTCATACTGGCATTCATGATAACCACACGAGGCATACTATGTCGCCAATCCAAACCTAACGGTTATGAACACCCCTTTTCTGACATTGATAACCTCTTTGATGATTCTTATGTGACGCCCACCCTGTGCACAATCGGGTCGGGGCACTAGGCTTCCCCCCTCCTAGGACATCTTTATGACTCTCTCTCATCTCTCACGCTCTATGTTCGTACTGTCTTTCTGGCGCATTGCCAAATCCTTTGGTACACATACTTAATCTTCATTACCGATGGACCACACTCGTTCTATGGTTAACTTGATTGTTGAGGGGCACAATTCATAAATGAGCCTCACTTGTACATTTGGCTAATCTATCTCCATCTCTTATGCTCTGCCATGCTATCTTGGGAGCATTAAACACATCTATGGTACACATAATTTTGTTTAAGAGTGTTTTTCGGTTTAGTGTTATTAATGCTAACAAATCCAAAAACTCAAATGAGAAGGGTTAGGTCTGCACCGATAAGCAGAATTGTCAGATGATGTGAAAGAGTAGTGTGTAATAAAGGTTGAAAAGCCCTCATTTTGCCAAGTGAGAATACCTGTAAGAAAGATAATTGAAACAAAGAGATATTAGATAGATATGATAATGAAGTTGCTTGGCAAAAGGCCGATCATAGGAATATAAAGGACTCCTTGAGGTGTGTCAACTTATTGAACCAATTATTGATTGATAATGAAATAAGATAGACGATAAAAAATTGGAACTCAAGGGGGGGTTAATGAGAGACCTTGTTAACTTTTTTAAATGGCCCAAGTAGGGCAATTGACAAGCTCAAAGTCCTTAAAAGTTGTTTGTACCAAAAAAAAATCTCAGTTTCTTCTTGCTATTCTGGGATGATTTCGACTTGGTATCGATATGCTTCAGTGTTTGGTGGGTGTGAATGTGATAAGCACAGGTTGCGTTTGTGGAGGATATCAAACATTTTCCACACCAAAACAGAGTGGGATGAGTGGAAGGTTGTTGTAAAATGTAGTGCATGGGGTGCGAAGCATATTGCCTTGAAACATGTGTCTATAGAATAGACCATATGTAAGACAATTGATTAGCACCCCGAGAAAAAAAGGCAAAAATTGATATTTAAATTAAAACTGTTGATGTATGACAAGTAAATGGTTAACAATGTTCTAAATTTAACAGTGACTGTTGTAAGACGATCATGTGGTCGTGGGGTGATCAGAAGAAGAACAGATCATGGGACGATCAGACAAATCGTTAGGAACCCATGGAAAAAATTGATATTTTGATAAAATGTTTTAAAATGATAGAAAAACATTAAACTGGATGATTGATTTAATCTTGTGTATGATGCACAAACAAAGTAAAAACACAAAACAAAGATATGTTACCGTGAACGTGAAAAAGCATACTATAGTGTGTAGAAACTTATAAAGAACGAGAGGCAGGGACCTACTTTGTGGTTGGCCATAGGCAGTTGATGGATGTGACAGAGGCTTGAGGGATTGTCTAGATTACTGTAGTGGGTTCGTTAGCTTTGTGGTATGACCGAGGCTTGTTGTGTTTCTTGATCCCTAAAACACTGATCTCTAAGGCTCTATTTATAATCCCTGAGATCTGGTAGGATCGCCAGAGATCTAGAAAATTTGGGGAAAGTCGCTTAGAAGTGGTTTTTAACAACCTCTAAGTTAGGCTTCACGGGTGGGGGATGCAGGGAGGAGGTTAGGATGTTGGAGAGTTGGTAATGGGGTGGTTAAAAGTAGGGGTGTAGGTGTAAGGTAAATAGGGGTTAGATGGGTGGTTAATGCTTAAGGACGGTTAAGGTTGGTAGATAAGTAGGGTTGTGAAGCGGTTAAAAATGTTGATTTCGGGGGTGAGGGTTAGTGAGAGTTGATTAGGTAGGAATTAGGGTAGTGTTAGAATGATAGGTGTAATGGATGTAATTTGCGGGGTTGTAGGCGGGTCATTTCTAAGGTTGACGAAAAACACGTGTTTGCATGGCCTTTTTTCTAGTGGTTTGTAATAGAAAAATGTTGGACCAAAAAACGAGAGTGAGATGATTTGATTTGTGCTTGGGATAGATAATTCCCCTCAAACTAGAGGTGATTAAGATGAATAAAATTAATCATCAGTTTGGAAAGCATCGTGAGAGATGATAGGTTGTTGTTTTGTGTTTGATTAGTTACCCCAAGACATAAGCATGAAAGCAAGATTGCACAAAGGTGGACTCTAACAATACAATGGAGTCAAATGATAGGGAACCAAGGGGTTTGCAACTATGATGTATGAGGAATCATGGAGTAGCTATGGGGAAATGATCCGTTGGGTATGTATCCACGTAGATTTGATTAATCATTTGCCCACAAAGATGGGCTTTAAAGCTAGGAAGCAAGTGATAGTTGATCCAACGGGTTCGTGTTATTTTTAGAAAAGAAAAAAACCTAATTAAATGTAATTACAAGTAACTGATATAGTTAAATAGAGTAAATATGAATGTTAATTCACTCTAGCATGCAAGGGCTATAATAAAGGGGAGAGCTAAATAAACTTAGCCAGTTCCTAACAATCTGAGAACTATATAAGCAGTTAAGTGTTGAAGGGTTACAAAGAGTTTCATAATACTATTTGTAAAATCAAGGATCTTGAGAATGATGCTAGGATGGGTGGTTGCCTAGGTTGGACAAGGGTGTATGGGGCGGTGACTTTTCATGGGCAACAGTGACGCCCACAGAAATCTCAGATTACTTTTTGTTGTGTCACTAGGGTTTCACTTACTAACTTATGTCATTTTCTGGTGTCAATCTTTAATCAGTGATGGTACTTATACCTAAAAAAACCCTTAGTACATGCACAAGCTTGCAAAACAAATCAAATTGGACTGAATATGTCAAATGTGGAAGTCAGTCGACCCCGACGATAACTCAATGAGGGAAATTATGACCAAAGTTGCACTACATTCTAGATCCATGTAGTGATTGTTGTGTGTGAAAATTAGGGTTACTTAGTTGCCTGCCCACTGACGTAAGATGAGGTTTGTAACTAGATTAAGATGCAAATGGGTGGGTGATATGGAATTAACACTTCCTTCCTATACTAAGTATACATCTAAAAAATTGTAGTCTTTGTGGTAGTGATAATATGTAGAGAGATTTCCCCTTAGAATTGTCCCCACCAAAATAATAGAGTGTATGTTGGGTCTATATATATATATGGATATCTTATTTTAATCTTAGACACTAGTGACAGGAAAGTTGGACGATGAGACGTGATAAGGATAAGGAAACTAAAACATTCTGACTGCAAAAAACGTCACAATGTGTAAAAAAGAACAATAGGGATAGAAGTGCCTAGAATGGATAGGAGCACCAGGCGCTAGTGGCCAGGGATTAAATGACGACATATTGACAAAGACAAACACAGGTAGGGATCCCTGTGACCTGACTAGAACTAGGTACAAAAATGACCATAGTGAGAGAGAAGATATAGAAACTATCAAAACTGTGGAGCAAAGAATACTTTCTATTAAGATCAATGCCATAAAACGTACTTGATGACATAGTAAAAATAGTTGTATGTACACTGATTTGTGGCTACATTGCCCCCCTTTATTGTGTGAATGAAATTCAATAGTTGTAAAGGACAGTAGTAAGTAAGGAACATACGTTATAGTTGGAGAAGGAAGGGCCATGTTGCAAAGTGCG
>CM034156.1:166820813-167000516 GCA_019776745.2 Taxus chinensis
CTTTGAGCTCTTGTGGAGGGGATGACTGTTTAGAAGGAAAAAGCAAGGAAGAATTGAGGTGTGGTGGAAGACTGAGAGGTGGCGACATGGGATCAACATTTGTGTATTAAAAGATGGGGAGTTTAGAATTTGTAATTCCAAATGAGAGGGTGTTGCTTGAGTAATGGGAAGAAAAATAAACAAATGATGGTGTAGAACTTACCCATGACAAGGTTCTTCAACAACAAGTGTATAGGCCTCTATTTCTGCTGGTCCATTGTGTAAGTTGGGGCAGCATCTTCATCATGAAGTCCAGCCTTGTCCGAGGGCTGAAGTGTCTTGGAAAGGGCCTCCCCATGGACAAGGAGTCCTGCAACCAATTCTGAAAGCTCTCATTTGAGCTGTTGCTCTAGAATGCACCATATTTACCTCCATCTTTGGATTTTCTCAACAGACCAGCATCTTGCATCTGATTGTCTTCATTATATGCATACTCTTGCTCTTGGAAAGCTCCATAGCTAAACTGATTTTGGCATTGCTGCTCATATGGGTATGCATGCTGATTTTGAATTTGTTAAAAATGTTGATTTGGAGGATTTAAAAAACATGTTGGAGGTGGGAAACATTGTTACTATTGTTGAAAATGTGAATTCCATGATGGAAATGAAGTCATGATTGCACAACTTCATGGAATGGAAAAGAATGAAAGAGATGGAAAGAAAGGATGGATGGGAATGGATGAAAAACAGGTTTGCAACTTTAGAAATGGGTTGCTGATCAGATGGAGTCGCCAGATGTGTTTGCAAGTGCCTCCAAAGGCTGAAATCTTCACAGGAACACACCAACCTGCAAAAGATGAAGTGGAAGACCTCTAAGGTCCCACCGGGCATGCCAAAACTGTTGGTGCAAAATCACAGCACCCCTGGATGTTGATCAGATTTATAGGTTGATCACTCTAGCATCCAGTGTGATTGCATAACATTGAATCCTTTCTTTGAGTGTGGGACTCGTGAAAATGAGAAAGGAATCTCCAGAGAAGGCTGGTTCCTCTTCCTAAACTACCTGCCACAAGCTATTCTAGTGCAGGCAAGCTAATCTAATCCTAATCTAACCATGCCAAGGAGACAGAGAGAGAGAGAGAAAAGGGAAAAAGAACAAAAAGCCTACACTAAAAAGGTGATACACTAGAGAAGGAAAATGTTGAAACATCTATCAAAACTGCCATGGAGACAGATAGAGGTGAGCAATGGGAAGGATGGACAGATGCAACACAGGCCCAAGGATAGATTTCACATAGAAAATGTCCCAAAACTCCATGAACACAGCTCCAAACCTGCAAAAGATGAACATTCAAACGTGCACAAATACCTGCAATGAAGAGATGCAAGAAGAAAACAAGCAAAAAACGAGCAAGGATGGACAGATGCATCACGAAACACGTTTTTTGTTGCTTCATAATTTTTCACAGAACATCATTTTAATGGTAAAAGGCAAAAATGCCATTACAGAGAAGGGGAGAAGGTTCAAACTCCATTTTCAATCCTGGAGAAGAAAAGAAGGGAGGGCAGAGCTGAAAAGATGAACCACCTCTTTAGAAAGAAGCCTCTCCTTACAATTTATAGGAAAAATGAGAGAGGGAAGAGAGAGGAAATCCAGATCTACCCCAACCACTTCTAGGTTACATTCAATTCATCTCATCATGGCGGTAGGTGATAACCCTAGCAAAAGTGGCGAATTGTATTTTACATTTAAGCTAGTTGTTGAAACGTCAGTTCTGGCCATTACCACGTGCCAGAAGCATTTTTTTGATTTTCTCTCTCCAAACTGAATCAAAATGCAAGATTGACCCAGGAATCGTGTAGAGAATCTCACTAGCTTTCCATTGATATAAAGAATGTGAAAATCCGAGCTCTGGATCGAAAGTTATGGCGATCTGAAGATTTAGGGAAAAAACAGGCAAAAATAGATCAGCGGGAAAAGTTTGAATTTTTTTCGCGCTCTACCACTTGGATGACACGTGTCAGGCTCTGATTCATTCGTGGGTTCATCCTCTAAAAATTCCTGTCGGCCCCTTTCTTAATTTCTTGCCACTTGAACACATGGCATTATTTTATTGGCTCGGGCCTGAGGGGTGCACTTTGTCCTTTTAATTTTTGATATTTTTCACTTTGGAAAATCTTCCCATTTCTCCCTGCACTCCGCCACTCAAGTCCCACATGGCATGATTTCATTGGACGCGGGCCCTTCCTGACCATTTCCCTTTTATTTTTTGCCTCTAGAAAATTTTTCAAAATTTTCCTGCTGGGCCGATGAGGTGAAGACACGTGGCGAGATTTGATTCGTTGGCGGCTCTTTCGGATTTTCGTGTCCCACGTGTCCCTTTGGCCCAGCTATCCCAAAGTTCCTGGGACAAATATCTCCGAACCACCCGATTCGGGCCTCCTTGTTCCTGTTTGAGGTGAAGACACATGGCAAGATTCCATTAGCTCTCGCTCTTTTGGCTTTTCGCGTCCCGCACGTACTTTTGGCCCGGATGTCCCAAATGAAAGTCCTCTATTTCAGCCGATCTGGCCGGTTCGCGTCCTCTACGTACTCTTGTCCCAACTGTCTCGGACTTCCTGGGACAAATATCTCCGAACCGCCTAAAATGGACTGACTTGCGCCAAACCGGCCGATCTGCGTCCTTCGCGTAATTTTGTCCCAACTGTCCCAAACCGAGTGAAACAAAGGACTTAGGCAATTTTCTTCATTTTTTCGGCCAATTCAGCTTTTCACGTCCCATGCATCCCGACGTCCCAACTGTCTCACAGACTGCCTGGACTAGGACTTAGCTGATTTTCTTCATTTTTTTGGCCCCAAGCTTGTAATGCAATTTTTTCACCTTTTCTAACTCGTTGGGTTTTCTTCTTGGATGAGAGAGTTAGAAGGAAGCCGAGGGCCCCCCAGAAACATGATTTTTTGCCTTGAATCAATATACTTTCTCGGGATTGAATAATCTGATGCATGTTATCAAAATTACCCTGGGGGGTGAATTTTGGATAACAGTACCTACTCAAATGAAAATGATGACCCCAGATACTTCAACCATTTATCCAACGATATTCCTAATAACTAAGACTATGACACACAAACCAATCATATTAGCATCTTCTTCATTATCCTCAACTTCACCTCAACCTTCACCCAAACATTCATCCGCACCCAAACCTTCACCTGCACATAAACCTAACACTACATTGGGGTCCATCCTACACCTATTTTACTACATCCCATAGTCAAATTAAACCTGACAACTAAACAACCACCCATCACGAAGTCAACTCCCGTGCCTAAGAAGAAGACACAATATCTTAGGCCTTATTTTTCCTCTCCTCTCCCATTGATCTCAGGCCCACACCCATCAACCTTGGTTAAGAAACCACTTCACCAAGGCAAGTCCAATGTATGACAACCCACATCCACACCTTCATCACCTCATTTTCCCACTCCTTTACCTCTTCACCAGAACAAATCCCAAGCGCAGCATCCCACACCCACACCTCTACCTTCATCACCTCATTTTCCCACACATTTACCTTCACCACCTCTTCATCCCACACCCACAACTACACCTTCATCACTTTGCTTTCCTACATCTTCTTTGTTACCCATCACCATATCACAGTTAAAATCACCACTTTCACCCCGACTGTTTAGATTGCCCCCATATTCTGCGTCTCCTTCTACCTCACATACCCCACCTACACCTTTACCCAAGAAGGTGCAACCTATATAAAAAACAAAAACAAAACCTTCACTACCTACCAAAAGGGTAGCCACACCAACACCGCCTCTACCAGTACCTCTCTCATGGCCATCACCCATTCCTTCAGCCAAACTCACTCTGACCTCACATTGCGATCCATTGGTGGGATCATGTTCCAATTTCCTTGCTAGCTTTCTAGAAACCTATGATATCACATTTCCTCCCATTAAGTCTTAAGATCCGCTCAAACCCAAACCAACAGGGTTTGATGATACTAATTTTTTTGGCTATCATCATTCCCTAGGACATGATATCGAGGATTGTAAAGCCCTTAAAAATTTTATCCTTAAAATTTGTACTTCAGAAGGTCCCTTGGAGGAAGATGACCACTTGGAGGATAATTTCATTCCTCCTTTTACCGCCTACACATGACCTAACCCCATAACCATCCAACAACCCTCACCTCCATCTCTGAAACAATCTTTTCATCTTCGGTCTTTGAAATCAATATGGTTTGAGTAGCCACTCGATCACAAATGGAAAAAGGAAAAGAGAAAGTTAGAAACCCATCTAGTGCACCTGCACCTACCATTCCATCTGCACCTTCCCCTAAAATAACCATCTGTGGGCTGACCTATCAAATTTCTGATGGAGTCACACATTGTACCATGATCAAACAACTACACCAGTCTTCTCTCAAAATGTATTTGTATGAACTCATCCAAATCTTTGAGTCTCATCGTCAGGACCTCATTGAGGTCCTGCAATCTATTGAGGTTCCACCTAATGACCCCACACATGTTGCCACCATTATCACTCCTCATCATGTGGCCTCTCTCACCACTTCGCGTCCCTCTTCTGCCACTGCTACCACTCATTAAGTATTTGATCTTAGTTGTTATGACAAAGAGATTGCTCCTCTCCAATCAGATGATCTTGACCCCTCCTTATTCATCTCCATTTACATTGATAATACACATGTTCAACATGTTATGATCAATGGGGGTGCTACTATCAACATAATTTCTTACCATGCATACAAACAGACGTGCATACCTTCCAATGGCATGCATAATAACCCAGTTATGATGCATTTATTTCAATGATGCCATAACTTACTACCCTCAAGCACCATCATTCTCCATATTCACGTGGGTCACCTATACCATTCCTAAACTTATTCTATGTTCTTAGAAGGATAATTCCAATACAATCATGTCTACTTGTCTTACCCTAGATTCATGCCATGGGTTGTGCTACCTTCAAACCTTACATCATCTGTTTAAAATTTGAACATGAAGGGCACAACTTACACCATTCTTGCTAGATCCTTCACCATTCAAAACCTATAACATGCTCTATCGACCTAATGATGTCCTTATACCAGTTAAGGCATCTACCACCACTACCACTTCTTGCTTCAGCTATTTCTCCCGCTGCTACTACCACTACCACTTCCTCTTTAGTCACCACCTCATCCATCAATTCTACTACTACATCTTCCACAACCAAATCCTCTATTCCTATTGTTGCCGTAACTTCCGTAGATGGCCTATTAACCAACCCATATACTTCAAAAATAACTAATGCTTCTTTTTCTCTAAATTCTGGTGATTTTTCTATTACCATTACCTAAATTCCAACTTTTGATCCCTTAGTAGGTGTTTTTCAATGCCTTACCTTAGGGGAATATCACCTCTATAATGTCAACACATTTCTTACTCCTCAAGAGTATGGAAAGCCTCCATCAACACCCACATTATAACCTTTGTATTGGTGAGGTATTCCCATATGGTCCACCCCATCTTCACACTAACCTGACGTATGGGGGACTTGATGCTTCTTCACATACTCTAGAACTACCCACTCAAAACCATCCATTCTCATATGATGTATAGTACATCACCAATCACCGCTTCACCCACACATTTCTTCATCACTGTGCTTAGAAAGGATTTGGCCTGGTCTTTACAAACAAGGTCATCACACAAATGATTTGGCCTAGTCTTTACGAGCAAGGTTGTCACACAGTCATTCCTTGCACCACTCGGAAACACAAAGAATTTCACGGTCTTGGATTTTCTAACAAACCTTCTTCTAAGAGAGCTAGTGTCAACCTCGTAGAGGAGGATACACCTTCTCCACCTCATTCACCTTCTACACCCATCACAACGCCTTCATCCTATGAAGTCTATGGATCCAGAATCCATTCCTCCTAACTTTATTTTTGTCGTAAAAACCATTTCCTTGGGACCTTTGATCTATCAGTGTGATGGCGAGTCTTCCTCTTCTCTTCCCTTCCTTTATCCTAACATGATCAAGGAAGAAACACCTTTTATCAACATTGTTCAATGTTAGGATGATGAGTGCATTCTCACCTATCTAGTTGCGGAGGATTCTTATATCCATCAATCGTTACCCTTTGAGACGTAAACCATGTTGAATGAATAGACTATCAAGATCAACATTCACACTCAGGATGACCCCCACATTCTAAATATAGGACAATATTTAGATTGCATTGAATAGGAAGCCTTCACCTCATTTCTCTGAGATCATAAGTCTTTTGCATGATCTTACACTGATGTGCCCAGTATTGACCCAAATATTGTGGTCCACAATATTGTAACTATTCCTAACGCCAAATCTGTGAAATAAAAGCTGCAAAAAATGCATCCTTGCCTTGCCCTTCTTATGAAAGAGGAACTCCAATGCCTCCTTTCTATTTCTTTTAGTTTACCCATTGATTATCCCCAATGAATTTCTAACATCGTTCCTATCACTAAAGCTACAGGGGGACTCCACATATGCATGGATTTTCATGACCTTAACCTAGATTTCCCGAAGGATGAATTTCATCTACCCAGTATCGACCAACTTGTCAATCTCATCGCCAGCCATGAGATGCTATCACTCATGGACGGTTTCTTGGGTTATAACCAAATATTACTTGCACCAGATGATCAACACAAAATGGCCTTCATCACCCCTTATGGGACACTTTTCTATTGTGTCATGCCCCTTGGCCTTAAAAACACTGGTGCTACATATCAACGTGCCATGACCTAATAGTACTATACACAACATCATGTATGCCATTTTGGAAGACTATGTTGATGACCTTCTTGCTAATTCTAGGCGTTCAGGCTGAACACCTCGCAGTTCTTAAAGTCATCTTTGCAGCCCCCAAGAATATTTTTTTTGGGCTTAAAACATGCCCGATTTACCAAGAAACGTGTTTTTCTCTTTATGGGTCCTTGATTTTATCCCATAGGTTTATGGGACGGTTTTGGCCCATGAGGTTTTGATACCCATGGTTTTGTAAAACTGCTTAAGTAGTTGTCCTAAAACTGATATGGTTTTGTGCACATGGTAGGTAATATAGTAAATAATATTAGATGTGTTTTGAATTCGGGTGTGAATTTTGTAGAGTTTTTTGAGCATAGCTCCAAACAGATATGGGTATTGTATTGAGAGATTTTGATGGCTTGTAATAAAATCTGAGCAAGTGATTCTTGGTGGATGTAGCCCAATATTGGGTGAACCACGTTAAATACTATCTCTTTGTGTTACTGTTATTTTATTCTGCTCGTTTTATTTGACATCTGTAATATTTTCTACATATTAGTTTCTACTGTTGCGATTCTGTGAGGGATTATTCTGCATATTTTATCCCTTATTTCCTAACACCAAACTTTGCTCACCCTGACGTAATCATTTTGTGGGGAAAATTAGCGATCGACCAACATGATATATGCTACAAGAAGATTATTGCCACTACCTTTCCGTACTCAATGCTACATCAAGATCTCATGCTCCTTGCAAATGGTAGAACTGAGCCTTTCTAAAAGGTCATCTCATTGAGTCTGTCATGAGGAACAAACCATAGCCAGATTGGCTTATGAGGGACTCCTCTTTTAGGCATTATGCCTTCAAGTTTGATTTTCTGATGAGGATCTATATAAAGAAATCCCTATATGAGGAATCGTTTTCAGATGGACCTTATTTTATTTGGCTAAATGTAAACATGGGGGTTCTCATAGGGGTTATTCTCATGGACTCTTATGGTTTACATAGTTGGACCAAGAGATCATTGAAACTCTGTCTATATGATTGTACTGAATAACTATGGTTGAATCACAAGTAGCCTTCATGTCATCCCAATAAGTGACTACCTTGCAAGTGGCCATAGAATGCTAAGACCATCCCAATGGGATTTAGATCTCGTTGGGGAGATGACTCCACTTAGTTCTGATACGAATGTCATTAATGGTTTATACCAACAACTGAGGTACTTCACTAAATGATGAAAGCCATGCTGACATGATTCTGACTAATTTTGAGATTATGAAACCATCTGAATTCATTAACTTAACCACTCATTTTCATTTTTGATCCTCATGTCTTGCCTCACCTGACAAATGGTAAAATATTCAGTTACAAAACCCTATGTTCCAAATCATGTGTACAACTTGATTTCAAGTCAGTCTTCTCTTTACCATATTATCCTTCACAATAGTCAGTAAAATCTTCTTGGAACCTCAATAACTAACTCATGTGACTGTTTTCGATGCATACTGCTCTAGGATTGAGCTCTACTATCTCTTCCTTTCAAATCTTACCTCCACTTATCACTTGCTACGCATTCAACCTTCTCCAAAAGGTCTCTAGCTCATTGTCATGGGGGGTCTTTATTAGTGTGGTCTACGGTACATGACCATCCTCTCTCGAATGCTTCAATAGTTCAATTTTGTATCACCACTTAATCAGAAATCTCAATGATTAACAATACTTGGTGCAAGACCAGTGGGAGAAGTTTCTAGTTATGAAGACAAGATTCCGTCTTGAATATTCTTAGACCAACCTCTTAAATATACTAAAAAGATTGAACGTGTCTATGTCAAAAATTGTCTTGGTGTGTCTGACAATTGCAAGGTTGTGAATCGTTGTACCATCTACCAAGAATCAACACGTTTGACCTTAAAGTCTGAAACGTAAATTTTGGCAACCTTTCTCCTAAATGGTGCTTGGAGATCTCGTCGGATTGATTCACCCATCATTCTATGCATCAAGTTCTTCATTCAATGGATCATCACAACAATCTTGAAGGTAAACTTGAAGTACTGTGAAATGGTTTAATGCCTATGCATAACCTCTACTTAAATATGAAGTAAAATCACTCTTGAATGTCATCAACCATCACATCATTTATTGCTTTGGTACCTTTCCTAACATGAGGATTATCACAAATAATGAAAAACAATGTCAAACATAAAATAGAAAAATTTGTGATAGCTTCAGTATTCAATTTAGATTTCTTCACCTTATTACATAATTACCAATGACAAAAGCTGTCGTCACTGGTTCATGATTGGGTCACCGGCTTAGAAAATTTGACTTTTCTAGGATGGGCATCCATAATGGTCATTGGAATTCACTTAAAATTTATCTCTAATAATACAAATTGTTGGATCCTTGGTACTAACTCTCATAAAAGAGACTCTAGGTCCCTATAATCTTGTGGCGCATGACTGCCAATTTTTCAAACTGAATAAAAGGAAAATGGTCTAGCATGAATCAACAAAGGACAAGAATCCTAATCAGGGACTCATGAAATGTGACACACAATGAAAATTATCCCTCAAAAGTGACATACTAGGTCTCGTGCTTTTATGCTCTAAGTAGATAGAAGGGGAGTCGAGTAAAAAAGTATATAAAATTAACCTCTTATAGAAAATTAGTCTATTCAAAAAGAGGATTAAACTTCATATTCACAACTGGGATATGAATTCATTGGAACTTTCCCAACAGCTGGAATCAGATATCAAGACCAGAGGAAACCTATAATGGTATCAGCTGATCAATTTGAAGAATCAAGTCTCTGCCATTGATCAATCTATATAGAACAAAAAGAAAAGAACAAATACAAACTTTTGGACATCAACTATGCCCCAAGATTTTGAGTTGGGTACTTGCTAAAATGGCATGTTGTCCCATAACAACATTACACTAAACAAACTCTTCCACCTTACCCTCTGATTAATATCTTCTAACTCAAATTCAAGGGATGACATGTGTATTTTACACATTATGATCATGGAACTTCTTTCACATATAGACCTATCACATTATGTAATGTATTTAGGGACTTACATTAAATAAGTCTAAGGGAATGAAATTTATGGACTTTTCCAACTTGGGTCATTTCGATTCTTTCTAGGTCACCTCTTCCTACCTTTTTGTTTGTTCAACAAGACAAGATCATCAAAATTGATTAAACAATGACACCTTCATCTGTACCTACATCTAACTCACCTTGCCTATTACCTATTCAACATTCAACCTTTCCTATTTTCAAACATGCCTTACCAAACCAACCTATCAATCCAACTTACCTATCCATCTGACCTAACCCAATCTCATTCTTTGCTGGTTTATGGGAGAACTACATCGACCTGAGGCCCCTTTCGCAAGGGCTATGTAGGTAGCACTCTTAGGGCATGGGGTCCTTTGAGGTTAGTGTTATCTAAATAACTCTCCTAGTGATTTGGATGACTTGTATACATCTTTTAGATCTGAGATCTTCATTTTAAGGTTGTGCATGATCAAGTTCCCTTAGTGCATTCCCTTATTTTCCTCACACACTATTGCGTGCTTCCCCTTCTTTCCCTTCCTTTCCTTTTCTTCTTTTTTCCATCTTCCCTATACGCACATCTTTTATGCATTCACCTTCTTTCTATAAGACATTCACCCTCACACGCGCCCGCACATCATCTTGTAATGGTTGTGCCTTGACCATGCATTCTCTGCTCACCAGTTTTCCTCATTTCCCCGTGCACGTCATACACGTGTTCCTCTGCGCATTCCTCTATTTTATTCTGTGTGCCCTTCCCTCATGCCCTCCTTTGTGCCCTTCTATGCTAGGTCATCTTCTGACATGCTTGAGTGTGCCACACGTAACCAGCCAAAGTGCACCAATAGGGTGCTAAATCATTGCAACAAATCAATGAGTTACATAGGGAAAACATGAAAAAATATTTTTCACAGTTGGCCATTCTTTCAGCCAATTTGCATGTGTCACATGTCTTGCATGCGTAGATGGACCTGACATCCTCTAAAATTCATATATTTTTATATAGAGCTCCGATTGGCATGTGCCTGGACTTGTCAGAGAGCTGCTGACATCAGCCATAGTGCTAGACATTCAAATTCAAATTCTTGGCAGATATGGTAGGTGAGAAATGGAAAAATGTCTTTCTGAGCATTAATGAAGCATATTTGATTGCTTCAACCACCTGATTTGATATGATCCGCCCTCCTTCCTCATCCAACATGCCAAAACAAACCTAGGGAAGTGCATTTGACAGATTCTTAGGTGGATTTGTAGGCATTGAAATGCTTCTTGTTTGTGGTTGCATTTCAAATTCAAGTTTTCCCTCCTCTTCTTCTTCCATGGATTCATCTATAAATGTAAGATCTGGGCTCATTATTAACATTGGATACTTTGAATCCTTACACATTTTTTGCTAAGGACTTCATATTTTCTATATTTTGAGTTGCAGACCTCTAGATCTGGCTCATGCATGTGGATATCAGCCTCTTTCACCATTGTAACAACTCTGTGCATTTATGGAAGTAATAGAAGCATCATTTTGTGACTATTCTCTATCCTAACGTGTTTGCATTCCTTCTTCTTGCCTTTTCTTTTACATTGGGTGCTTGGGTGTGCCACTTCACATCCCTTGCAGTTCCTTATTTAGTTGTGTTCCATGAGAATGATCTGGTAAACATGTTTTTAGTTGTGCTACTCGCGCCTAGCCTCCTTTCACACATTCCCTTTTCATTCCCACTTGGAACAGATAGTATTCATCCCTCTTTTTCTAGTGCTATCACCTTTTAGTGTAGTTCATTTTCATGTTATCCTTCTATCCCTGGTCCCTTGGCATTTATTAGCTTAGTTTCCCCTTTCAGCACTAGGAGTAGTAGTAGTAGTAGAAATAGATAGAGGAACCGACCTTCTCTAGAGATCTGTCTCAAGTGCGCAAGGTCCCACAACTTGGAGATGGTTCCATTGTGATCTCAAACAGCTCAGTCCTTCCAGATCTGAGACATGGGTGCAAGTTTGAAGACCAACAGTTTCTGGCACGCCCGGTGGGACTAGTAATGAAAGCTTAAATTTCATATTGCTAGGTTCTAGTGTGTGGACTTAGTATTTCAGCCTTTGGAGGCTCATTTCAACACATCTGGCGACTCCCAACATTTCTAGATATTGTTTTAGCAGTCATGAGTGCCTTTCAATAGAACAGTGCATAGAAGAAGAAGTGCAGCAACTGAAGATTCTTTCAAGTACCTCCAACTATCCCCGAGAAGAGTCTGTTCTAGAAGGCCTTCATGCGCATCTCTATCTCCAGCACGCCACGCCCATTCGACTCCTCCTCAAAGTAGACAACATACACACCTTGTAATGGCACATCAGCCACCTCCTCCACTGAGAAACTTTGCTAACTTCACATGAGGAAGTCCATTGGTGTTGGCTATGTAAAATGACATGCCAAATGGTGTGCTCAAAAGTATTCCATACTTTACTGGTGAGAATCAAGTCACCCCTCAAGAGCATATCCAGGATGTAGCAAATGTGTGTTCACTCTATTTGATCACACATGATGATGTAGCAGTAAGGCTACTTGCAACCTCTTTCAAAGGTAAAGTGCTTCAATGGTACCGAGGCTTGAGACTTGGATCTATTACCACCTAGGATGAGTTGGGAACAACTCTTTACAATTACTTTGAAGATAAGTCAGATCACCTATCTCTGGTGGAGCAACTGACAACAACAAAAAGGGTGCCCAACAAGTAGATGATTGATTTCAACATCATATTTCAGAAGACTTGGGACAGAATCCCTCTTGTGGTAACACCTATAGCCTAACACACTTTTCTATATTATATAAAGGAGTTAAACAGTGATATCTTAGTCATGATTCAATCCATGGGAGGTAGGACCTTACCAGTTTCTTATAGTATTGCAGTAAGGGAAAAAATAGTATTATTTAAATGAGAAAAATAGCTCCTAGACCACCTATGCCCTTATTCCCAGGAATGTCACAAATGCCCCTACCTTCTAGGTGGCCCCTATTTCTATTCCTGAAGAAAAACACGCAACCAGTTGCATCAACATCCTACTCTCTAGTGAAACAAAAGGAAGATGAATAATTAAAGGCCCTGATCAGAAATTTATCAAACAAAGTCATATCATTAGAAAAGCAATAGGCACAAGCCTATAGAGGAAATTCTAATCAGGCGCATAGCCAAAATAATCAGCCTTGGTGGAATCAATATGGAAACTAAAGATATGTATCCAACCAGCAAAATGATAGATGACATATTAATGCACATCTGCCCTTGCAAGTTGTTCCTCCTGCACCCTCTCTTCCAGTACCTAGTACAAGTCAGGTGCTCATTCCAGTTCAGAACAATTTGGCGCAAGAGTCAGAATGGTGCTTCCCTTGCAACATGCCTCATAGTCAATATCATTGTGTGAATGTTGTGCGCGCCCAAGCCTACATGATCCAGAATGCTTCATCCTGTGAGCCTTCAACAAGTGCCTCTGAAGCAGAAAACCAAGGAAGACCAGAAGCTCCTCCAGAGGCAAATTTGATGTTCTTTGGCACTGAGGAATTTTGTGTAATCAACCAAGCAATAAATGATACAAGTAAGACCATGCGCCCAAGTTACAGACAACACAAGATATAAGAAGAGAATGTTAGAGTCAGGCACGCAGGTCACACTCCCAGCAACATGCAGACCAAGCCTCAAAAGCAGAAAGAAGCAGCCAAGGCATCTAGTAGTAAGAGCTCTCAAGTCCCTACAGAAGAGGCCTTGTGCAAGGCTCCTGAAGTGGCATGCACCCCTCCTTTGGTAGGTCAAGCTCTTGCTTTAGCTAAAACTCTTGCTTCCGTGCTTGAACAGTAAAAAAGGGAGGTTGTTCCTCAAATGCACAAGTCAGCAGGTCTTCCATTTAACATTGTTGACCAGATGAAGAAGACAAATATAAATGTCACAATGTGGGATGCCCTGACTATTCCATCTTAGCAAGATCTGTTGCATGAAGCTCTAGCACAACTCCCGCACGCTGATCCAGCCATACAGAGGTTGTACGCTTCTATCAACATCTGTCAAGAAGAGGAGAAACAAGTAAGTAAGGTTGTTAAAACCCCGCCCTTCTATATGTCCTTGATCATAGGAAAACATCTTGTCCATAATTGCATGATAGACTTGGGTGTTAGTACCTCTATTATGCCCAAGAAGATAGCTGATGTCCTAGGTCTTAGGTATAGCCCCTTGTCTAAAGGAGTCCTACAACTCGACAGCTCAACTGTCAATACCTTAGGAGTCATTAAGGATCTTGAGTTGACCCTTCATGCATGTCCAAGTTTAACAATTACTCAAGATGTGTCAATCATTGACTTACCTCCTTTGTTTTCCCTATGTCTATCAAGAGATTTCACTGGCTCAAGTGGGTGGTTACTTGTCTTCTGATTGGTCTCATATGTTACTCAAGACAAGGTATGGTACCCGGTTTACCATACAAGCTGAGCCTATATTTTCCTATCATGTAGAGCCATATGTCCCATCCCCTCTCCAAGCCAATTGTCTAATCCAAGAACAAGCTTCAATTCCTGAAGAGAAGCCTCTTCCACCCTCTGTTCCTGATCTAGTACTTGATGAATGGGTAGAGAGGCACAATAAATTTGATCCATATGCTGAAGAACTGGAAGCTTATGAAACTGGGCTTGGTACTTACTACATTCTTGAAGAAGAAGTTGTGTTGTAACGCGTGCTCAAGAAAGACCAAGTTGAACCTGGCCTATGGAAGTTATAATTTGATGGTTCCAGAAGTAGAAACGATCGCGGGAGTAGGATTTGTTCTCATTTCTCCCAAGGATGAGAAATTCTTCTTAGTGCATAGGCTACAGTTTACATGCTCCAACAATGTGGTAGAATATGAGGCACTGGTACATGGTCTATTGAATGGTGAAAAGAAGAAGATTAAGGCGCTTACAAATATTTGGGGATATAAAGTTGGTCATCCATCAGGTTACCAACAAGTTATTAACAAAGAATAAGCTTCTCAAAGCTTATAAACAAAGAGTTTGGGACCTCCTTGAGAGCTTTGATGCTCTAAACTTGCAGGTGGTGCCATAAAAAATGAACAAGGAAGCTGATCAAATGGCCACTCTTGGTTCATAATTCTCTCTTGCCGAGGACTTTGTCAAAGGAAACACTCACCACATTAAGATGGTAATCAAGCCATCCATTCCAGACAACAATACCAGCTGGAAAGTGTTTGATAGTGACGCGCAGATTGTCTAGTTCATCCAAAATGAAGTTGAGTTCTCATCAAGCATGCAAGCTGACTTGCATGATAGCTATGGTGACCAAGTAATACAGCTAAAGACAAACAAGTTGCCTAAAGGGATGGTCACCTTAGAACAAATGTTTATCCCTGATGATGAGTTCAAGGGTGAAGAAAAGTATATGTGCACTGTGCAAGAAGACTGCTCCCCAGTCACTATTGTGCATGGAAAGAAGTTGCTACTCAGCAAGGCTTGTGCGCATGATGAAAGGCAGGCTTTCATCTCTCTGTGTCAAAAATACAGTGATATATTCTCATGGGAGTATGAAGACCTCAAAGGTTTTGATCCAAGTGTTGCTCAACACTCCATTGATCTTGATCCTGGTATCAAGCCCATCAGATAGAAGCAATGACCAATCAATCCAAAGATAGAGCCCCTCATGAGAAAGGATTTATCTAAACTCATTGAGGCGAAGATTATTTTTCCCATCAAATACTCTACTTGGGTCACAAATTTAGTTCCAGTGCAAGAAGAATGGTGAAATCAGACTCTGTGTTGATTTCAGAGATTTGAATAAGGCATCTCTAAAGGATCATTATCCTTTGTCTTCAATGGAGCAAATTCTATAGACTGTGGCCAATGCGCAGAGGTTCTCAATGTTAGATGGATATTCAGGGTTCAATCAGATCCTGGTCAAGGAAGAGGATCAATTCAAAACAACATTTACAACCAAATGGGGAACATATGCGTATCAAAAAATGCCCTTTGGTTTGTCAAACATTTGGTGTAGGCATAACATTCTACTGTGCCATGGACATTGCCTTCAAATGTTACAGCTCAATGAGTTCAGTCTTGGTTTTATTCCTTGATGACATACATAAAACCTCAAAGTAGGGTGCAGAATCATAATGAAACTTTACTAGGAGAATAAAAGGAATCAAAAATTGAGAGACAAAGAAAGTACGGGGTGTCTCTTAACTACCCAAGAAGATGAACACTTGTTTCGGTGGTAGACAAGGAAACCAACTTAGCAAAGCATCTTGATGGCAATCATAGACCATCCATTCTAGATATTCAAAGCCAGATGACAATCAAAATTGATCCTGAGAGTGCATCATAAAATTGCCATCCAGACTCATTTTATGCCAGTTCACATAAAGTCCATTGCAATAGTCCTTCCTTAGAAAATGATCAACTTTGTTAGTGGAATACAACTGAATCCCTAACTTTGCCTAGGAATGGGGAGCTGCATCACCTTGATGCTCCAAAAGGACATACCCCCGTATTTTAGATGGATAGCAGAAGGAAGAGAAAGCTTAAAAAAATAAAGCAATAAATTGCTTATGCACCAACACTTATCAACTTGGATTATTCCAAGGATTTCATCTTTAGGGCTTACATGCTGATACTAGTGTTCAGTTGTCTTAACACAAGAAAATGTACAAGAGATGGAACAATCAGTGGCTTTCTTCATGCCAGACACTAATGGATCCCGCATTGAACAGTCCATAGAACAGGTTTTTCCTCCATTGTTCTTCAAGAACCTCCTCAAAATTAAAGTTTCAGACCCCATGGCATGCGTGAGGCTGATATCTTTCCAACAACATCATATTTGCAATATCTCGAGCCATGATTCAAAAGATACACCCCTTGAAGTTTGTATCGGGTATGTATAGGAGGGTGGGAAAACAACTTGAAAATGGGTCCCCTTTATCTGATTCCCACTTGGTCATGAATTTGACTCCAGTGCCAAGAAGAATGAGGACTTTTTGTGTTGGGCAAATAGTTAGCAGGATATTTTGAAAATTTTACCCCAGATAAAAAGGGGATTAAAGAACCAACCTTGTGGATGGTGCCAAAGCTTCTTGATTTAGATGTATTCCTCTTATGCAGGATCGCAGTTGATCCAATATTTGGCATGGGGTGAAATATGGATAACACAACATTTTCAACTAAATGGGGAACATATGAGTATTAGAAAATTCCCTTTGTTATGTAAAATGCAAGCACAACATTTCAGCATGCTATGGACATTGCCTTCAAAGGTTACATCGATGAGTTCATCTTGGTTTACCTTGATGACATAATAGTATTCTCAAAGTAGGGCACGAATCATATGACGCACCTGGAAAAAGTATTTGAGAGATGCAGAAAGTATGGGGTGTCTTTTAACCCTAAGAAGTTCAATTTTACGGTGGCACATGGCAAGATCTTGGGCCATGTGGTTACAAATGATGGTATCAAAATCGATCTTGAGCGTGTTTCAACCATCCTATCTCTTTCTCTATCAGTGCACAAGAGAGCCTTACAGTCCTTCCTTGGTAAGATAAAAAAAATTAGGTGTTTTATCCCTAACTTTACAGGAATGGTTCGGCCCATCACCTTGATGCTCAAGAAGGACATAGCCTTCAGATGGATAGCAGAAGGAAGAGAAAGCTTCAAAAAAATCAAGCAAGAAATTTCTTGTGTGCTAACACTCATCAACTCAGATTATTCCAAGGATTTCATCCTTTATGCTTATGATGCTGATACTAGTGTCATTGTTGTCCTAACACAAGAAAATGAACAAGAGCTGGAATAACCAGTGGATTTCTTTAGCTAGACGTTGAAGGATTAAGAATTAAGATACAATCACATGGAGAAGTAGGTCTTTGCCATCATGCGCGCACTCAAGAAATTCAAAAGTATGCTCGCCACAAATCATATCAAGGTATTATTCTCTTACTCTTCTGTCAGATACTTCATCATGGGAGTAGAGATCAGTGAAAAGAGAGCATGATGGGTGACCAAAATCATGGAGTATGATGTGACTATCAAAGCCATAAACTGGTAAGAGGTAACACTCTTTGTAAGATTGCTGAGGAAAATGAATATGAGACTTCATTATTTCTGAGGATGAAGGTCTTCCGCACACAGATCTTGGGTGGAATTCAGATCTTGACGCGTGTGACTAGATGAAGAATATGATCAAATTCCTTTCCGAGGGTGCATACCCCCTAGTTTGAATAAGGCAAAGAGAAGAAATCTGAGGTTACAATCTATCCCTTATATTTTGGTGGATGGACTTCTCTTCAAGAAAAATCTTGATGATGTGTTGTTAAGATGTATCAATGGTGCACATGTAGACTGAAAAGTGTTAGCATAATTTCACGATGGATTCTCTGGTGGACACTTTTCTGCCAAAACTACAACAATGAAGATCATAATGGCATGAATATTCTTGGCCTACCCTATTTGTAGATGCACACAAGTGGGTCACAAAATGCAGAGAGTGTGCTTTCTTTGCAGGAAATAAAAAATTGGCAGCGCTTCCCCTCTGACCAATCCAAGCGGATCAACCTTTTGCGCAATGGGGTCTTGACTTCATAGGCATGATCAATCCACCTTCAAGCATTGGACACAAGTGGGTGCTAACAGCTACAGACTATTTCACCAAATGGAAAGAATTTGTTGCGCTCAAGGAATCAACCGAGTCAGTCATCCTTGAATTTCTCGAAGGTATAGTCACAAGGTTTGGCGTCCCTCAAACCATTATCTCTGATAATGCAAAATCCTTCCTTGGTACTAAAATCACTGATTGGGTGCTAAATCTGAGCATCTACCTGAAGAATTCTTCCAACTATTACCCTCAGGGAAATGGTTTGGTAGAGTCAACAAACAAGAACTTGATAAGAATCATGAAGCACACAATGAACATCAGCCAAAGACAGTGGCATACAAAGGTCTCTCACGTGCTCTAGGTAGATAGAATCATAGTCAAAAAGGCAATAGGAACTTCACCTTATAAGCTTGTCTATGGTAAGGAGGCTACCCTTCCTTTGACACTAGAGTTGAACTCATTAGCTTTCCCAGCAGCTAGAATTTGAAGGCACAGACCAGAGAGAAATCAGAATGACAGAGCTGGTTAATCTTGAAGAACTAAGGAACTCTACCATGATCAAGCTAGAACAACATCAACAAGAAACAAAGAAATGGTTTGACAAAAGGCTAGGCCCCAAGCTTTCAAATTTGGGGACTTAGTCTTAAAATGGGATGCTGACAAAGCTAAACTAGGGCACCATTCAAAGTTTGATGCACTTTAGAGTGGCCCTTACATCATCAGTTCGTGCAAAGAGGCTAACTCTTTTGAGTTAACTCATCTTGATGGAAGTGCTACAAATCCCAGTAAATGGGATCTATCTCAAACCCTTCCATTAAGTTTGGTGCATCATTTTGTATATATTAGAGTAGTTTCAATTCCTCCAAGTGCACTGTGCACACATTGTTTATTTGTACATAGTTCTTTCCTTTCACGTGCTTCCTGTGCATGCTCTTCTTTTGCTTCCAAAATGCAGATATTTCTTTCAAGAAGTTGCAAGATTCAGAATCAAGTCAAGAATGATCCTTCAAGTGACTTCAGGGGTAGTTCTTCAAATGATTACATAATAGACTCCATGCCCAATGGATGCTTCAGGCTACTGATCTCCTTCATCTAGTAGACAGATGGCCCCGAAAGTCGCCAAAACTGTTATCCAAATAACTCTCCTAGTGATTTGGATAACTTGTATACATCTTATGGATCTTAGCTCTTCATTGTAAGGTTGCACACACTCAAGTTCCCTTGGAACATTCCCTTCTTTTCCGCACATGCCCTTGTGTGCTTCCCCTTATTCTCTTCCTTTCCTTCTCTTCTTCCATCTTCCTTTGCATTTTTCTTCTTTGCATTCACCTTCTTCCCTAGCCGTGCACACCTCTTACACCTTTCACCTTCTTTCTGGTAGACGTTCACCCTCGTGCATGCCCACACATCATCTTGTAATGGTTGTGCCTTGACCATGCATTCTCTACTCACCATTTTGCCTCATTTCCCTGCGCGCATCACGCGCGTGTTCCTCTATGCCTTCCTCTATTTTATTCTGTGTGCCCTTACCTCATGCCCTCCTTTGCACCCTTCTATGCCAAGTCATCTTCTGACATGCTTGAGTGTGCCACATGCAACCAGTCAAAGTGTGCCAACAGGGCACCAAATCATTGCAACAAATTAGTGAGTGACATGTGGCAGAAATGACAAACATTTTGCATAGTTGGCCATTCTTTCAGCCAATTCACGTGCCATGTGTCTTACATGCACAAATGGCCCTGACATCCTCTAACAGACTTATATTTTTCTATAGAGCTTCGATTGGTGTGCGCCTGGACTTGTCAGAGAGATTCTGACATCAGCCATAGTGCTAGACATTCAAATTCAAATTTTGGTGGATCTGGTAGGTGAGAAATGGGAAATCATCTTTTTGAGCATTAATGAAACAAATTTGATTGCTTCAACACCTGATTTGATATGATCCACCCTCCTTCCTCATTCATCATGCCAAAAAAGACCTAGGGAAGTACATTTGGCATATTCTCAGGTGGATTTGTAGGCATTGAATGCTTCTTGTTGGTGGTTACATTTCAAATTTGGGTTTTCCCTCCTTCTCTTCTCCTTCTACAGATTCATCTATAAATGTAAGAGCTGGGCTCATTATTAATATTGGATACTCTGAATCCTTACGTGTTTTGCTAAGGACTTCATATTTTCTATATTCTGAGTTGCAGACCTCTAGATCTGGCTCATGCATGTGGATATCAGCCTCTTTCACCATTGTACAGCTCTATGCATTTCTGGAAGTAATAGAAGCATCATTTTGTGACTATTCTCTATCCTAACATGTTTTATTTCTTCTTCTTGCCTTTTCTTTTACATTGCTTGTTCATTGTGCCACTTCACGTCCCTTGCAGTTGCTTATTCAGTTATGTTCTATGAGAATGATATGGTAAACGTGTTTTCAGCTGTGCTACTTGTGCCTAGCCTCCTTTCATGCGTTCCCTTTTCATTCCCGCTCAAAATAGATAGTATTCATCCCTCTTTTTTTGGTGCTATCACCTTTTAGTGTAGTTCATTTTCATGTTATCCTTCTATCATTGGTCCCTTGGCATTTATTAGCTTGGTTTCCCCTTTCAACACTAGGAGTAATAGTAGCAATAGAAATAGATAGAGCAACCGGCCTTCTCCAGAGATCTGTCTTAAGCACATAAGGTCCCACAACTTGGAGACGGTTCCATTGTGATCTCAAACAGCTCAGCCCTTCCAGATCTGAGACACGGGTGTAATTTTGAAGACCAACAGTTAGCTCGGCCACTCTTTTCCCCATCATCATTTCCCCCCATCAAACAAACAATTTAGTTATTTAGTTTCCATAAAAAGAATAATTTGGAAGCTAACTCAAAATAAAACCATATGTCACTCATATACATCATCATTTATTTTCCATAATGCCAATAACTTGGAAATTAAATCAAAACATAACACATACAACCAAACCATGCCTACTTCTAATTTCCATAACAACAATAAATTGGAAATCCAAATCAAATGCAACCATGCCTACATAACTAGTTTCCAATACTACTTATACCTACTTTGCCCAATATTTTGACGCAAGAGACCATTTTCTTGCAACCACAACCTTACCCTAGCCCTACAGGCTCACCTAATAACCTTATCACCTAACCCCCAACCTCAATGTACTTCAAGGCATATTTTACCTAAACCTTTGCCTTACCCACCACCTTACCTATATACCTAACCCGATCTCACTCATTTGACACTCAATTTTACTTACTCCTTGTACCTTGCGATGATGTTACTCGTGTTGGTTAGCCTTCTAACCTCACCTTTCCTGATGCAATGATGCTTATCTTGACCAACCCAAACCTTTTGGTGCTTTGGAACCCACCTAATGATCATTCCTACACCTAGTTTCATTGTATTTCAGGACCATATCCTATACCTTGGATACCTGAACCATATAAACCTTTTTTGGGTAAACTATCGACCTTTAACGATGTAGAGTTTTTTAGCTCTTCAACCTAGTACCTTATCGCATTCTACACATGTGCGTGTATTTGAATGGCCCTAACTATTACCTACACCCAAAATCACCATTTCCCATGCCCATACCCTACCATATTTTCCATCACCTACAATTTTATCAAACTCATCACTGATTCAACCTACTACTTCATCAATTATGGGTTTGAGGGGGATCACCTCCACTCATACCTGGGGCAACCTAACTTTAACCCATACCTAGGGAAACCTAACTTTAAACCATACCTGGGAGAACCACTCTTGTTTTTGTCAGCGTCACTTATCAATACAAGCCACATGATAAAAAGGGAAAATGTAGACATCTAAAATTGGGTGGAAACTCTCTAAACCATCTTTGATTAATTAATTCCACACTACACCTAACCTTGACCCCTTGCACACATTCTAATTAATTTAATTACCATATTTAAATTAATTATCTACCTCACCTAAGCCACCTCACCTCTCCATGTCACCCTAGACCCATTCCAACTCCATTTATTACCCTAGAATAAGTCCCCATTTATCCTAATCAACTAAGACTTAGTCTTACCCTAATCTTAATGACCTATTATCCCTCCAACAACTTTCTAACTCCATTTACCACCATTCTTCACTTGTGACCCGGAACCAAGATCAAGATCACACCAAATTTAGTAAGGATCATGTTATTTTTAGGAACTATGACCTATTCTCCTTAACCAACACCGCTTATCCCTTGGTCGGCACCGGTCACCTAACTGCCACTAGTTACTGTACGTACCCAAAATTGTAAGGTACTGTACTGCGGAACAGTGTAACAAGTGCCCCAATGATGATACAGGTCTCCTTGCAAGGTGTTCGGGATCCGGAAAAGCTCTCGGAGTATGCGTTAACATCCCGCATGCCCTGCCTAGCCCCCGCACCCTTTGTTTTCCCCTTTTTTCTTCTTTCCTTGGCCTTTTAATCTTCAGTGACGAAACCGCCACCCTGCAGGGCGGTGGTCTCATGACCGCCGCCCTAATCAGGGTGGTAGTCCTGTAACCGCAGCCCTGCTCAGAGCGGCGGTCCTACGCGCATTTTCCAAAACGTTCTTTTGACGCGACTCGCGTGAAATATCACATTTCACTAGCTTTCCTTTCCGACTTGAGCATGCATTTATGTTTTTGGTCCCCTGGAATAGTGTTTTTCCTTTGTTTATTGTTTAGGAGTTCAATTTGGTTTTGATTTTTGGTTGATTGAATTCCTATAAATGCATGGCTTGTGCTCAAACAAATGGCCTAATTTTGAAGACTGATCTTTGCTCTCATCTCCTCATTTTAGTATTTTAGCTTGTTATCTTGTTTAGAAGCCATAGTTTCAATTCACTTGCATGTTTAGTTAGTATTGTTCAGCTGTTGGTAAGCCACATACCCATCTTGTGTAGGCAGTGCTGTTATTTCACCCAATTCGGTCTGAAGTTTGTCACTGAATTTCTCTTTGCATTAGATTTAAGCTATTATTTTTCTTAGAATACTTGTTTTAGTTCATTTGCATGCTCATTAGCATTGTCCAGCTGTTGGTAAGCCACATATCCAGCTTGTGCAAACAGTGTTGTTGTTTTACCCAATCCATTGGAATAGAATAGCTTAGGAAGCCATTAAATTTGTAGGTTTTGCTCTTCAAACACAATAGTTTCAGGTTCTGGTCACTTCATATTGCATGGCTTGCAGTAAAATCCCGCTAGGAATCACATAAGCCAAGCTCTGTACTCTTGCGCTGTCCCTCTCCTACTCACATTTTCGGTCTGCATTCTGAGCTGTCCTCGTCCCAATATCTACTCCTGTCGATGCTAGTATTACATGATTTTCTGGATCCACGTGAACATGAAAGAATGAGGAGATCATATACTGAGGGGACAAGATCACACACACCATCGGATTCGCCATTGTTCTGCGGAATCCAGGTTTTAACTTTCAAAGTTCTAGTTAGAATCATATCAAATAGAGTAGATAATTACTTCATTTCAGTGACTTTTATTCTCGATATTTCCAGGGAAGCTGTGAGGATTGATAGTTTCTGAGAAACTATGATTCACTCCTCACTTCTGAGGTAGGATCGAGAATCTTGCAGATAGATTAGATGAGCTATTTTATTTATTTAGAATAAATCTACAAATTGCACAGGCTGATAACTACACTCGGTTATTTTGTCTATTTTAAATTATTGTTTAGTTGTTATTCTTAGATGCGCTTAAAATAGTTTGCTTTCCTTAAAATTCTTGAAATATTTCTTAGAAGAATAGAAGTTATATATATGTTTTAGATTTATTCCACGTAGTTAGAATTTGCTTCGTTACAGTTAGATTTACATTTTATTTTGTATGACAATCATGGGACCTTAGGAGCCCAAGGAATATATATTTGAGCCAATCATGCCTCAACCAAACCTCATCACAGCAATAGATGACATAGACCAAAATCTCAGAATACAAGTATTCCGAACAACAACAGATTTACAATTGATCAGTTCTTAGTTGAGAGGGTAAAATATAGAGGACGACCAAGCACACACGTTTTGGTCAAACCAACCAAATTATAGATTGCCCTAGGTAAACACTCACATGACTGTAGAAGGGTTCGAAAGAGAACAAACCTTTGGTTGTGATCCTTTGGTCCCACAGCCAGGTGCATGAGACACTCTCACAGATATAGATACCAGTCTAAGGATCCAGGTTGCACGAACACCTGTGAGATATTATGAGAAAATCACACAGTTGTTGGTCCTAAATATAGAAGCTGAGAAAGCATACGATTACTGGATACTAGGGATTAGAACTTGATTTCACGCATGACCATAACAGGACCGCAACAACCAACAGTCTATCGTTGTGAGCCACAGATCCCACAGCCCAACGAGTCCACAAGTCAATCAGATATAGACTCTGGTTTACGCATACTAGTATTCCAATACACTCCAATTCCACCCATCATCATCGAACAATTGTCCTTACTAGATATAGCGGCTAACAAAGCTAGAGAATTCTGGACTAGGCCAAAGAATCATCCGTAGAGTCAATTGTTTCCACCATCCACCCTATGACCTTATCTGGAGACATACACAAAACTATCCCAGGTCATTTTCCACATATTCCGCAACCCATAGATCGAATCACGCCAGAGCTCGATATTGATTGGAGCCTTCGAGCAGTCATCCTTGCCGATCGATCTATCACACCAGTCCAAGTTAGAAGGGCCTTCTTTGCCTTAGATTCACAAATTCCACTAGTGCGTGTCGAAAACATTAGACTACCTAACTAGTTTATCTGAATCCAACGCATATTCTATCCCCACCGGCTGTCTCGGCACGACCTCGAGAGGTCGGGTACGTGGAAGAGTCACTTGTAGATTCTCACGCTCGCCTGTCACTTTTCCAGCGTACAAAACTGGTGAACCTGACGTGAAACAAACAAAATTAGTGAAGCTAACGTAAAACTTCCTACTTTCTCGCCCAGAGTCATAGTATCACGTATCCTAGATCTAACTCTTTGTTCAGGTTATGAATTTGGTTTTCTAGATCTTGCGACCTTGCATACTAACTTTCAAGCTTTTCAACGATCTTGAGACATACCAGAGACCTCTACAACATTCAAACATCACACCGTTCATCCAAGGATTGATCGAGAGCTCCAGTGTATTCACAGGGAAGCATCATGTCCTCTTGATGTTGCTGCATTTGTTTGGGATCACCTTCTCCTGCAATCATCGCCACCACCTATTTTCTACCTACATTCCACAAGTAAGTATTATTTCTTCTTTATCATTAGTTTTAGTAGATTAGCTATTTACTAGTTATCTATTTAATTCTACCACCTCCCATACACGAATCTCTCCTACAACACCTCTATCTGACCATTTTCCCACATAACCTCCATATATTGCCCAAATACCATTTTTATGATCTTCGAGTCTTTCTAGTTATCCCATAACCTTACCCAAACCTTCCCAAATATCTGTGTAATTACAGAGAGCTCCCAAAACCTTTTTTTTTAATATTCTTACCAAATTTCCCCTACCGACACTGGTCACCCAACCGGAGTAGGTTCGTTACTAGTACCATCATCGATCGCCTAACCGATATCGGTCTCTATGATTGGTAAAATACTCAAAACCAACAAGCTCACAACTTCTCCCAAACAACCCACAACCTTACCAAAATTGACCCAGACCTCACCTAAAATCTTTGTCAGACCTGCCAACCGAGAACAACCTACCACACCCTCCAGATTTAATCATAATTTTTCATGTTAGATTAAATTTACTTACTGTATCAACAAGAGACACCTAAAACATATAATTACAATAGGATGTCCTTATTTTATGTTATTTGGTGCATTAAATTGTATTTAAAAGTGGATTGACAGCCTTCTAGGAAGTACCTCGCTTCCTGAATCTAGCTCTCGCTAGGTAGTCCAACAACCTATATTGTTAATGCTATTTTGTGGTCTTGTGTTTTTTACAGGTCATTCCTCCTATCCAAAAGGAATTTCTCTACAACAGATTGGATAACATTCTACACGCACACAACAACCTCTTCGACTATCACAAGTATTCCTCCTTGCCCTTACCTATTATATATTTTATCTCTACATTTGTGGTTAAACAGAATGCATTGACATTATACTAAATAAGTGCCTTATTCTTGACATGGAGTTGGAAGTTTCATTGTTCAAGAAACTGGAAATGAAGTCTTCTACAAAAAATAACGCGTGCTCTTGTCTTAAAAATGGTTGGAATTTGGGGAATTTCATGTAGTTAGAAAAAATAGGTTGTGGAAATTCCCTTGAATTTCATAATAACATGAATTTGGTATTCAATAAATTATATAGAACTGAGGAAACTTCTTCTATTTGTCATTATTTGAATAGAAAAAATTCAATTTCTCCACCAAAACATATAAAGCTATTTACAATGCTGAGGAGATCTTATTTGTCTGAATTAGAGATAAATCCATCTAAGTCAAAGTTGAAAGGGCTTAACAAGAATAAAAAATTAGTTGTGTTGTTGAAGAAAGTGACCAATATATTTGAGCAAATAGTAACTTTAAATGATGAACAATTAAAATTGTTTTTGTTCAATGGTGATGCTTTTCCAATTGAAGTTCCTAGGTGCCATTTGGCACCTTGAGAATATAAATTACATCTTGTGCATGATAATAATGTTGACCTTCTTGTCTCTTTAATGTTGATTAATGTTATTCCTACACTAAGGGATGCACTTCTTCTTTCCTTTTTACCTTCTACAAAGGAACTTGTGCAACTCAAGGATCCAAATGACCTAAAAAGGGATGAAGTACAACTCTACATTCTTGACAACCAAGATACCATTTGTGCCCAATTTTTTTGGCTGAAAGTAAATACAAGTCATTACATACTAAGATGCAGTTTAGAAAGGTTCGAATTATGTCTTCACATGCTCCTTGCAAAGTCATTGTTAAAATTTTCCAGGAAAAAAATGATGTAAATAAAAATTGGATTGATACAAATTTTATTGATGTACTCTGCAAGGCTCGAATGATTTGGAGATCCCTAGAATTTCCTCCAAATCCCAGAGTGAGAAACTCAAATTCAGACAATTTGAAGCTAAAGAAACTTAAATTTAATTTTGTAATATGCAGAAAGTAAATATAATATTTCCAATTTCAATACAGTGTTTCAAGATGTAATGTCTTTCTATTTTCAAAGTGGCTAAGTCTGAGAGCCTTCCCGACAAAATGAAATTTCTATTTTTACCTGAGGACATATGGACAAAATAGACAACAACCATTGAGTTATTTAAATCTGGTGGGATGGCATGTTCTACTTTTAAGGATAACTAACCTAACTTTCAACCAAATTCATTGGCAAGGTTCACGATGAATTCCTTCAGGCCTACAAGAGGAATGATCGATGAGGAGATATCGATTCTGATAGATAACATGTAAATAGGGAAAGTATGGATAACTCTCTCTTTTGATGTAGATGTCATAGCAGAGACTTTAGATACTGCCAAAGAGTAAAAGATGACATAAGGATGAGAGAAAATTTTCTAAAATATAAGAAAATTAAACATCCATGTAATCATGTATTGGCGGAATGCACTGAAAAAATATTGTTAAAAAATATAGTGTGCATGAATCTCACTACTGGAAATTGTGTGTACTTTTGGGAGAAAATACTAAAGGAAAAAGAAAATCTGATTCTAGAGGAAGTGAAAAATCGCCAAAAAGAAAATTTGATGCTCAAGTGGTAGAGGTTCTCCTAGTGACAGCTCAAGCAATTATAGACAACTACATGATTGCAATGGAAGAAAATATTGCTGCAAGGATGGAAGAAACTGAATACTTTACCTGTCAATGTGCATATCCCTTCTAGCTCCATTCAACAATATATTCTATTCAATCAACTAATCCATTAAATGTAGAATGTGTAATTGCAGATTTTTGTAATTTGTTTAGTGTACTCACTTTTGATGCAATAATGGACATGCTTACATTTATCTGATCTAGTCTGCTAAATTGTGTAATTATTTTGCCCTTACATGTTGCTTCTTCAAAAATATTAAGAGAGACGCTAAAAAAATACATGAAAAAATTCAAAGACAATGGGGAGTCAGTTATGGAAGGCTGCTACAAAGTTTATGACAGCAGTGGAAAATTTAAGAGCTTGTGTCTTATGTATACAATGACTAATGTGCACAATTATGATGTTGATGATGGGGATATAACATAAATCACCATGGATTGGAAGGATCAAATTCCATAGAAAATTGTGACTGTAAGCTAAATTGGCCTATTAGGAAAGCCGCATCCTTTTCTTTACGAGAGATCTTATTGGTTTGGGTCTCATATGTTCACTCGACTCGCTTCGGATAATTCTTTAGTTATAGTGTTTTACGGCGGTAGTGTTACAGTGCATGCTTTGGTTGACTCAGGTCTATCTATGCTTTTAATGTTTGAATCGCATGATCAAGAAATTTTTTACAACATTACTATTGTCATTTTAAAAAAGGCATGTTGATTAAGATCAATTTAAACAATTCTATTAGTTTAATGCATTTGAACTAATACATACAATATTTATGTAGACAACCAAACAATAGAGGAAGACACAGTCTCCTCCTCTCCACATAACAACAGAGGATATGATGTCGATCTTCATATGTCATAACCAATTCAACTCATTTCCCTAGATGTCACTGACCATCCATCCAATGAATCTATAAAAGGTGAGTGGGAACTACTCGTTTTATACATTTATTGCTACAAGATGTTTTCGATTGTCATTGTTTACATATTTTTAATAAAAACTTCAATTTTTTTATTTTTTTCAGATTTGATGTCAAATGGGGAAGTTTTTGGCACGTCATGTAGAAACTCACAGGTGGAAAATGGTATGATATTCATATACAATTATAAATAAAACCATTTATAAGACCCTCATAATTGAAGGAACCTATAGCGAAGTAGTTTATTTGTAATAGATATTACCCTAACAGTCGCTAACATACATCTTTTAATTAGGTCTATTTTGAATTGAGTAAATTTTTGGTTTATTGGTTAATATTAAATTGTGGACAATTGAAAAAAAATTACTTCTGTAGAATTGGCTATTAGCGGTCGTTAAGCCCATCATAGACTATCAACCCAAACATACTCCATGCATTAATGGCTTATGCCTAATGGTCGTTAATTTACAACTACATCTATGCAATATTGTATAACAATGATTTATTTCAAGTAATTTTTTACATTGAATTAAAATTTATTTTCAATTGATTATTGTTTTTTAAATAGTACAAGCATCACAAGAACCTATAGAGGGGGAGTGCGAGGGAATCCAAGATGGAGTCTCAATTAGTAAGTGTTAACATGCTGAAATTTTGATTATTTGAATTGGTTAATATCAAATTATGGACAATTGAGAAAAAATTACTTTTGTTCAGTTGGCCAAAAGGATTATTTAATTATTTTAGATTTGTAGGGTTTTCTCTATGAGAAAAACCAATCCTACAGAGATTTGACAATCAAGTTCGGTAAGGAGACTCTCAACTTGCAAGGTGGGCTCAAGGAATTTTTAAAGATACTGACAACAAAATGTGAAGTGGGATTTTGGTCTAGCTATCTCTCTTGCGCCGAAGTTCAAAAGATGATTAAGGATTTGAAAAAAATAGGGTTTGAATTCAAACCATTTGTTATTTTGGGTAAAGAACATTGTTGTGTAGAAGACGAAATTACAAAAAAAATATCTCCAAAAAAATTGGAGTAGGGATGGCATTATTTTCTACCTTAGAAACACATTGTGTATTACAATAGGCCCAAAGGGAAACCCTCTAGAAAATTTTATGGTAGGGAATAAATCCAATGAAGAAATTTGTTTCAAAGATATGTGGTTGATAACCAATTTGTACATAAACATAACATAGATACTGTGTCAGGGTTTGAGTCTTGCGGAGGGCATCCAAAAATTGTAGTAAACAAAAAATATATAACTATTAATTATTTCAAAATGTTTTTGACAATGATATTCATTTGTATAGTCATATGGTCACTCTTTATTTTATATATTGAGATTGCAAATTTAAAAATAGGCAGTATTTATATCATCATTGTGATTTAGATGGTATTATAGTTTTATAAGTTGTGATTAAATACTTTGATGCCTTTTTTAATCACTTTTGGAATATCACATTAATTTTGAGTTGTTTTTATATATCTTATTGGAAAGCCTCAGAAATTACTAGTTTTGGGAGTTGAAGGTTTGTTGTTTGGAATTTCAGGTATTGGCGACAAAATACCTCGTAATATGGCTCCAAATTTTAGATCTGGGAATACTGAATACTTTGAACGAGAGTTTAGTGTTGAATTGATCAAAATATTTTGACATTGCCTTATGGTCTTCATTTATGGATTCGACAATGGTGAAATACATGTTCATAAAAAAAAAAATGGCTACAAGAAACCCACTTCATGTTCATTTGGGGATACCAACAATGTAAATTCAAAACAAATACAAGCCAACAGATAGTAGAAATTTATGGTAATGTTTATGGTGAAAACAATATACTTTTGATCGATGACGGCAGATTCTTGTCGCGCAAGGTCAAAGAAGAAATTACTCTCAAAACCCCAACATACTAGAGATTTGATGGAAACTATAAGACTGATTGAAAAATCTATATTGAATTATGTACATGGTTGAAACATGTAAGGGAGCACAAAAACATGTGTAGATCATTGAAAACATTCAAACACACAATTGACATTTGAATTATATACTTTACTTCTAAATCCAATAATGTATTGTGCATTTTTATGGAATAAAGTAACTACCTTAAGGTTCTTAAAGATTCGTAGTGTTTTCGATTCTTTTTTGGGCAAGAAAAACATTTTTTTCTAAATTGATTGAAGAGACAATCGTGGATCATGGACCAATAAAATAATGAATTTTCCCATATCTACATAGTTTAAACTTTTGTTTTGCACATCGATGTTGGCTTCTATGAAATACAAAATAAATTTTCCCCAGTTATGCATGGTTTAATCTAAAAGACATTTTAAAATTGATAGGAACCTTATTCACAAGAAATAAATAATCCTAGCAGAAGCTAGGCCGTATAAAACAAAAATATGTTATGCTTATTGATTTGCGAATCCATGGAGGCTTCCCTCAAATCATAAAATGATCTTTACCAGATCTTCATATGTTAATCTTAATGACAGTTTAAAAATAATAAAACCTTGTTCCAAAGAAAAATAAATCCTAGCGGTCGCTAGCACATATAGAACTGAAACATTTTATGTGTATAGTTTTTCATATCTTTATTTTAAAGATTTTATGTTTATTTTTGTGTGGAAGATTGCATCGTGACCAACAGAACCATTTATCAATGATCCAGGAATGAAAACAAATTTCTCAAAAATCTTAGCAAGGTTTGGAATGACATTTTAAAAATGTTAAAAATGTTATTCCAAAGCAATAAACAAAGCCTAGTGGCTGCTAGCCAATATAAAAAAGAAAAAGTGACGGCATCCAATAGAGTGTGATGGGGGGAGCTTAAAGAGGAGGATAACAAAGACCTAGATTTTCATCAACTACCGCCGAATATCATTGGGCTAAACAAAAATGGCAAGAAGAATATCATGGAATACAAGTTCAATGAGTATGGTCAGAAGGTGGTTCACACCACTATGACGTGCATCCACAAAGTGGCTAAAGTGCACCTGAACAAGCATACTCTCTAGTGCCATGAGTGGCGTAAGTTTGGTGATGTTGCCAACCAAGAACCCTCAATGATGGAGACATAGTCTCATATCATTGGTGAAAATCAACTAATTTGTCCTTGCGATAAATTATTTCACCAACAATTGAGTTTGATTTTTTATTTTATTAAATCAATGTTTGTTTTTTAAAAATATAATAATTTAATTGCGAACACAAAAGCTTTTAATTCATGATTTTAAATATACATTTACAAGACGAAAGTGATATTACCGGCAATATTTGGGAGCGGGGCATTTTAGAACGGCCATATTTTTTGAATTCACGTTCAGACAACAGTCCTCTGGCTTCGCCCCTCCGGGGTGCTGCAATGGTGCACCTGGTAGTCCAGGGCTTGTCAAAAGCTATGAAAAAAAGATTGGGTCCCCTTGGTTCAGCATCAGATTCACTTCCGTCGGATAGTGACTTGCATGCCCATCAGGACGGCATTCCCTCTGTGTCCCTGGTTGAGGACGTCACTTTCGCTGCACACACCAAGTGTTTCTACTCGAGGGCTATTTTCGCTAAGTTTATAGGGAGAAGACTCTCATTTTCTGGCATTAGAAACTGGTGCAAAACACAGTGGGGCAGTGGCTTGAGTATTCGCTCCCTGGAAAAAGGTTTTTTCCTTGTGCTCTTCCGTAGCGCTGCTCAGAAAAGTGACACTATGGAAAGGAAATTTTTTCTCCTTTCCGACTCAGGTCTTGTGATCCGTGACTGGGAACCTCTCTTTGACTACAACAGAGCGGACACGGATGGACACCAAGTGTGGATCAAAATTTACTCCCTTTTCAGTGAATTTTGGTCTGCTCCCATTCTCACTAAAATTTGCTCTAGCCTGGGTCGTGTCATTCGCATCGATCCCATTACTTTGAATGGTTCTCTCTCTCTTCCTTTACCAGAATTTGCATTTCTGTCAATCCCGCTCTTAAGCTAAAGGAATTCATTCATATCAACTCCCCTTCGGGTCTATGGAAGCAGAGAGTAGCTTATGAAGGTTTATCAAATCTTTGTTTCAAGTGCATGAAGCCTGGTCACACTCGTAAATTTTGTAAAAGCCCCCCTTCTTGCACTAAACAATGGCGAAAAGTTTCCCTCAATCCCCCAGCTCCCTGCCCACCTTCCTCCCCACACGCTCTTCCCTCGTTGTTTTTACCCGTCGTCCACCACTCCCCCCCCACCTGTTCTTGAACCTCTTGCTTTGGATCCATACACTCTCTCCCTTGTTAAAGAAACGACAGCTGTTGTAAAAGACTCTTCTAGGATTTTGTCCCTTTTCCATGAGGGCATTTCCATCGGTATGGGAGATAGTTCATCTTTCCTTGAGAAATGGATTATGGAAAAAGAGGATTTGATCCAGTCAAAAGATGGTGACCCATTAGAAGACCCTGAAGAAACTGCAGAGATTCCTTCCCCGGATAACCAGTCGTTGGGCCCACTTCTTCCCACTCCACCTTTGCTCAACGTGGATTTCGGACCAAAAAACATTCTTGGTCATCCTAACAAAAGTAAGCTTTCTCTCAACGAAGTTACACTTGGGAAGCAACTTCAACTACGTTCTTTCTTCCCGTCGTCGAGTAGCAGAGGTAAGTCCTCTCTGAAGCAAATATGATTCTCTTTTCTTGGAATGTTAGGGGCCTTAATTCCCCTAAAAAATAGCATCTGTTAAGGTGCTACACCTTGGATGAGGTTGTGGATATCTGTTTGATTCAGGAAACTAAAATGTTGGAAGCTAGTTGCAAAAGCAGTTGGTTCAGAAAATGGAAAGGCTGGGAAGGCAGCTTCTCAAACTCTGTCGGTGCCTTGGGTGGTTTGGACATTTTGTGGAAATCTAGCAGTTGCATGATCGAACCCCTTGTGATCGATCCTAACTTCATTTGGTGTAAAGTTTCGATTAAACACTCTGAGGATTTATTTTTCCTTTGTAATATTTACGGTCCCTCATCTCCAATTAGGAAAAGAGCTCTCTGGAGTAGTCTCAGTCAGCTTTTGTCTACCAATGTTGCCGCAAAAATCATCGTCGCTGGTGACCTCAATGCTACTCTTTCCGATCATGATAAGCGTGGAGGTCTTCTTTGGCAACCTCACTCACATGTGGATTTTTCTTCTTTCGTTTCCTCTACTCATTTGATTGATTTATAGCCCAGTAAGGGCTGGTTTACTTGGAACAATAGGAGATCCAGGTTCAGTTCCCTCGCCATGTGTCTTGATCATTTCCTGGTTTTTGAGCATTGGCTGCATAATAACTTCCTTCTTAAAAGCTTGGTTCTCCCTCTTTCCGGCTCAGACCACTTTCCTATCTCCATGGTTCTAAATTTCAACCTCCCCCCGCGTCGTTCCCCTTTCAAATTTGAGAACATGTGGCTTCATGACCCCACACTGAAGTCATTGGTCAAGGTCTGGTGGGACTCCTTTGTTGTCAAAGGGACCAGGATGTTTCAACTCTCCAAAAAGCTGTCACTATATTTACAAGGTTGGAATCATTCAAAGTTTAAAAACATTTTTCAAGAAAAGCTCAGAGTTGAGAAGGATCTTTGCTCCCTTAATGAGACCATTCTAGAGCATGGGATGACACAGGAGGATTTCCAGAAAGAAAAATCTCTCCTTAAGGATCTGGGGGATCTCCTTCTGAAAGAGGAAACATTTTGGCGTCAAAAATCCAGAGAAGCATGGTTGTTGGATGGGTATAAGAATACCAAATATTTTTTCGCTTCTATCAAAGCTAGAAGAAACTTCAACTACATTTCTACTCTCAAGCTCGAAGATTCCACCGTCACCTCTTCACAAGCTCAGATCAAATTAGAAGCGGTGTATTTCTTTAGTAAGCTTCTGAATGATTCGGCATCCCCCTTTAGTGCGCAGCAATTCCTCTCTCAGATTCCTTCTTCTATAACGGATGCTGATAATGAAATGCTTAACTCGCCTTTCTCTTTGGAGGAGGTTCAGAAAACTATTTTTTTCTATGAAACGGGATAAAGCCCCCAGCCCTAATGGCTTCCCTACCTCCTTCCAGGATTTTTCGGATATTGTTGGTCCCTTTGTTTGGCACGCGATCGAGGAATCCAGGATTTCAGGGAAGATTCTTGGTAATCTCAACCACACTTTCATATGCTTGTTCCCTAAAAAATCCCCGGTTGAGAAGTTGGATGATTTTAGGTCAATTTCTTTGTGTAATACCACTTATAAAATCATCTCTAAAGCTATTTCCAATAGGCTTTGCCCCCTGTTGCATAAATTGGTTGCCCAGGAACAAAGTGGGTTCATTCCGGGCAGGTCTATCACCGAGGGTATCATTATCTCCCATGAACTAATACACTCTCTTCAACACACTTCTAGAGCTAGAATGTTGTTAAAACTTGACTTCAGCAAGGCCTATGATCATGTCAATTAGAGGTTCCTCCTCAAATATTTGCAAGCTATGGGTTTTGGTGCTCACTTCTGTAAATGGATTTTTAATTGCATTGCTTCCCCTCGTTTTTCTATTCTTGTGAATGGCTCTGCGGAAGGCTTCTTTCAGAGTAGTAGAAATATTCGTCAGGGAGACCCGCTCTCCTCCTTCCTCTTCACCCTGGTTGCGGAAGCTCTCAGCCGCAACATAAAGTCAGAAATTCATGAGGGCTCTCTGAAGGGTCTCCACATCACCTCCAACCTCCCCCCTCTTTCCCATCAGCAATTTGTGGATGACACCTTTCTCTTCGGTCAAGGGACTGTCCCAGAATCCAGATGCCTTTCCTCCATCTTGGATTCTTATTCTCTAGCCACGGGTCAAGTTTTAAACTTCCATAAATCTGTTATTTTCTTCTTCAACGTGGCTCCCTAGCTTCAAGGTAGAATTAAAGAGATTCTCAGCTTCTCTTTGGGCAATCTCCCTCATACATATCTAGGGACTCCACTCTTCCATGGTAAGGGAAAGACACACCTTTGGAACGAGCTTCTGAAATCTATTTCTTCCAAAATTCTCTCCTGGAAAGGCAAATGGCTTTCTCTTGCTGGCCGTGTTCTTCTCATCAACTCGGTGCTCCTGTCAATTCCAATATACATGCTATCCATTTTATAGATTCTGAAATCTATCCTGCTCAAAATTGAAAAAGTGGTTCGCACCTTTTTATGGCAAGGACTCAGCACTGAGCGCAAATTCCATCTTGCTAATTGGGATCTAGTCAAGCTTCCAAAGAAGTTGGGCGGTATGGGTATCTTAGATCTCACCATTCAAAATATGGCCCTCGGTGCTAAAATGGTGTGGAAATTCATTTCTGAAGGAAGTAGACTTGCCTTCCAGGTCCTCTCTCACAAATATCTCGATGTGCACCGGTATGAGTATATTATTTCTAGCTCTGAGTTACTGAAAGGCTCTCACATTTGGAATTTCCTGTGTAATTCCAAAACACTCATCGCTGAGAAGGTTACATGGAGGATAAACAACGGTCAGTTTGTGTCATTCTGGGATGAAATCTGGAATGGTTTCCCCCCCCTCAATCTGCTGCCTACTCTCAATGGTGTAATGAATTCTTCCAGACTGCACTGGGGTTCTCTTGTCTCAAATTACGGTTGCCAACACCCTGACAGTTCACCTTCTTGGCTTTGGAAAGATATAACGTCTATTGGTGCCTCTTCCCAAGATTCTGCCTTCCTCTTGAATTCTTTACAGGATAGACATGCCACGTTTCGTGATCGTGATGACTGCTTACTATGGGTAGGCGACTCTACCGGTTCATATTTAGTTAAAGTTGGTTATAACATTCTTGTCTCTCAAGCAGGAATAGGTTCTCCGAGTTCTTTCGGTTGCTGGCATCCCAACATCACCCCAAAAGTTGCTTTCTTCGGCTAGTTAGTTTTGAACAGGAAGGTACTTACACATGCTAAAAGGCATTCGTGGGGTTTCCTTGGCCCCTCTAAATGCCTTATGTGTGGTGCAGCGGAGGAAGACTTGGATCACCTCTTCTTGTTCTGCCCCTTTGCTTCCAATTGTTGGGACTAGCTTCTTAACAAGTTAAATCTTTCCTGGGTCCCCTGCAATAGCATTATTGCTAATCTTTCTTCCTGGCCATTCTTTTTCATCAATTGCCTGTTCAGCTCTATCTGACATGTTAGCCCTTATTTTTTTCTCTGCCATATTTGGTGGGAATGAAACCTTCATCTCTTTAGGGAGCAAATGGTTGAGCTTCCTACCTTCCGTTCTAAGCTCAAGGTGGCCATTTCAGAATGTGTTAGTGCTAAGTGTCCCTCCTTCTCCTCCTTCTCCTCCAAGGATTTCTTGATTCTCCATAATTGGTCTCTTATTAAACTTCCTAAACCTGGATCAATTGTTCGTAAAGGGCTCTCTCAAATTGAAAAGATGATTCTAAGGAAGAAAACCAGGTGGCGTCCCCCTCCAAAGGGGCATTGGAAATTAAACTTCGACGGAGCTTCTAGAGGAAATATGGGTTTATCTGGAGCTGGCTGCATCCTTAGAGATGATCGAGGACATCTCATCAATGCTGGATCCTTCCCTCTCAAAGAGGGCACTTGTAATTCCACAGAAGCCCAGGCTCTTCTAGAAGGGGTTAAGATGGCAGCACATCTTGGTTGTTCAAATTTATGTATTGAAGGGGACTCCCAAATCCTAATTTGCGATGTTTCCAAAGGTGCCTCCCTGTCGTGGAAGATGAACCTCCTCATCCCACTTATACTACATTGGCTAGGCAAATTCCATTTCTGGAATATTTCCCATAATTTTCGAGAAGCCAATCGGGCAGTGGACTTCTTGGCTAACTTCACTATCAACAATCCTTCTACCTGTATTTCCTCCAGCGATGCCCATGTTTGGCAAGGTTTACCCCTCCTTCTCTCCCAAGATCGAGTGGGTACCTCTGGGTAACCTGTCAGTGACTCCATTGCATTTGGCAGTTCCCCCATGCGCGTTGTCTTCTCTCACCATATTTCAGCAGCATTCTTCCTTTATTTTGATGTACTCCTACAACGCAGTTCTAGCGTTCTCAGTCACGTCCATCGAGCCCCCTGTCTCCTCTTTCCTTCTGGGGTCATTTCATATTTGCTCTCTCACGCTCTATGTTCCTTTATTGCGGATCTTTCAAATCCAAGCTTTACTCTCTCAGCTCTTGTTTGGTTTATTCTTGGCATTATGTCCTTCATTGGCTTCCCCTTTGTGGCCCTTCAGGGGCAGTTTCATGAACTGGCTGACGTCGTAGCTATAGACAGGTGTCGTCTTGCAATGATCTTCAAATTCTCTACGATTAAAGAGGCCGAAGCCATCAAAGTTATCCTCGGAGATTCCTACTTTTTCAATTCTCGTCACCCCTCATACTAATTCAGACATCGCTTCCACATTCATCTCCTTCAGCCTGCTGCTACACTCTAATACTACAGAAGTCGAATGGGTCACCTTAGACCAAATATTTGTAGTTCACCTGCGTTGACCTGCAAGCACAACTCACAGATTTCTTCTCTTCTGGATTCATTGTTGTGGGTGGAGGAAGTAGACAAGCTGGCCATTGGTTCTGGTTGAGACATCCACTGGCTCAGTGGGCAATACAGAGATCTGGTAACATTCGCTTAGAACTTTCATCCATCTTTGGACCAGCGCTTTCTACCAGTGGTCGATATTGAAGCTGGCCCTCTTTCCTTTTCACTCTGTAGTGGATCAGTTGAATGCACTTAAGGATCATTCTTTACATGCCTTTCATTTCTTGTTGCACACAGTCTCTTCACACCGATGGCCCTTCCTTTGGTTAACTGGTTGTTTCCCTCACCCCTTTTCGTGGTGTGTCTATGTTATGGCTTCCTCTTCCTCTCATTCGCTTTCCTATTTATTCTACCTCTTTCTCCCCTCCCGTCTTCCCTCATTTCTCCTCCTCTTCCTGTTGTAGGGTTGGGTTCCCTTTCCCCACCGGTTCATAGCTCTGGTTAAAAGCATTTACCAATAAAAAAAAGAACCCTCAATGATATTTACGAGCATCTCCTTAGAAGAAATCCTATTGCAGTTCCCCTTCTTATTGGGATCCAAGGATGATGATTCAAAATTTGGTGGAGATGTGATGTCCGTCTAGGTTGGCTCTAAGGGTGGTGTGGTGCTCATGGTTTTTTTGTATATATGGTAATAAGGGTGATCAATGGACATCAAAATAGACTTACAAGGATCTCTCCCCCATTGGTGCCAGAAACACCTTAACAATGGATAAGGCCACCGAGGGCCTCATCGCAGGTGGAAGCAACGATGATGATACTGCCACTTATTCTATTGTTGTACGATCAACCTACGTCCCTCCTAGTCTTATGGGTGTCATGGACCACTTTGGTAACACCATGAGCCTCAAAAAAGATGAAAATTATGACCGGGTTAACAATATATTCGAGGACACAATGGATGCTGATCTACATGAGCTTTTCAAGCCATTTGGACACATCACACATGTCTATGTGGCCATGGATCAAAATAAAGGGGTTAACAAGGAGTTTGGTTTTGTTAATTTTGTCAAAAGGGAGGACGCAGAGAGAGCTATCAATAAGCTCAATGGTTATGGTTATGATAATCTTATTCTCAGAGTCAAATGGGCCACGCATGTGGTATTTTTCTAGATGATTTATATTATGTTTTTTTACCCTTTAAGACAATGCAAGATGTTCAAGTTTTGTACTATTTGATGTCTTCCACTGATTTTAATGTAAATGATGATACACAGGATTTGAGTTGGTTTCTTTGTTCTTCTAAGAAAATTGTTTTTATAAGAGAGTGTCTTGTGCTATCAAGTGTTATTTCATATTGTTCGATACTTGATGATTTGGCATATCTGTGGGGATTAAACCAAATTAAAAAAAAATTATTTTGATTGAAAAAAAACCTTAAGCTTAAATCCAGTGGAGATGTGTTTTCCGCCCTTGACAAGAAGTTTACGCGAGCATAAGTATTCTAATTTTTATTTTTATGGTTTTACTGCGATAACCAACAATTTGAGTGTCTGCAAACCAACGATAACTTTTCTCTGGACGCGTGAGGATTTCACTACTTTTCCCTTTTCTTGAGCTAGGGATGACAGTGATGGTGTCTAATAGAGTGAGATGCAGAGATCTTGAATAGGAGGATAATAATACACACACATGCCCCACACACATGTTAGATTATGATTAAGGAGAATGAGACAAGTGTTACATATTGCAACAGTCTTTACAAGAACGAGTCATACATTTTAAAACATAATATTAATGACATTTAAAAACTATTAAAAATGTTATTCCAAAGCAACAAATAAATCCTAGTGGCCGCTAGCCAATATAAAATAGAAACAATGATGGCATCCAATAGAGTGTGATGGGGGGAGATTAAAGAGGAGGATAACGAAGACCTTGATTTCATCAGCCACCGCCAAATATCATTGGGGCAAATGAAAATGGCATGAAGACGATCATGGAATACAAGTTCAATGAGCACGACCAGAAGGTGGTTCACACCACTACCACACACATCCGTAAAGTGGCCAAAGCATGCCTTAAAAAGTGTGATCTCTAGTGCTACGAGTGGTGCAAGTTCAACGTTGTTGCCAACCAAGAACCCTCAATGAACTTTACAGGCATCTCCTTAGAAGAAATCTTGTTACAACACCCCCATAGGCATCAATACGTATCCACTTTAACGAACACGTTTCTTTAATTTTATTTGTAATAGTAATTTACAAGTTAAATTCACTTAACTCTAAATAAAATAGGAAGAGTCGACGGGACCATAACCTTAAATTGTTCAATATTTGTGGCAGATAGAATACAAATCCCTCAAACTCTAAAAAATATCAACTTGAAAACCTTGACAAGAATTTTACGTGAGCATAAGTATTCTTATTTTTATTTGTAGGGTTTTACTGTGATAACCAACAATTTGAGTGATTAAGGAGAATGAGACAAGTGTTACATATTGCGCTCTTTACACGAAACGAGTTATACATTTTAAAACATAATGTTAATGACATTTTAAAAATGTTAAAAAAATTATTCCAAGGAAACAAATAGAGCCTAGTGGCCAATAGCCAGTATAAAATAGAAACAATGATGGCGTCTTGTGTTATCCTGTAAAATTGACAAGGGAAATTTTACAGGGTAACCATACCAAAATTTACATTTTAGTCCCCTGTTGAGGTCCCTTAACGTTTGGAATGGCATAAAATCCCTTTCTGGAAAATCTAGTTTTTAGAACTTGGTCATTTTCAACCTTTTTGGGTTGGGCGCAGTTTTCATTCATGTTACATCAACCAAAACTGCGCCCCTCTATTCCTTTGGCACATTCTAGGGAGTGTCAACACTCCAAATGTTGCACCTCTCAAAGGTGTGCCAAGGCGCATGCACCATCTTGTTAACACTCCAAATGTTGCACCTCTCTAAAGTGCACTGTGGGTGCTGAAAAACTGACGACACTCCTAATGTTGACACTCCCAAAGTTGCGCCATGTCACCAATCTCTTCGTGTTGACATCCACTTAAGTGTGCCATAGAAAAAGTTGGTGGTGCATTTATTGCACTTTTTGCTATATATAGGCACGTCTGACCTGTCATTTTCACAATTCAAAAAATGTGAAAAAGTTATTCCTCTGTACTTGTCAGCATTCCTGTCAGCCCCGCGTGTTGCCATTTGTCACGTTCGTGGACCCCGCATCATCTCCTTTATCGTTATATATTCCTGGTAAGTGGCCCTTGCCCTTCTTGTGGATTTGTTGTGGTTTTTATGATGGTTTAGGTGATTATGATTGATAATAAACTAGAAGAAAGGGATAATGAACCCAAGTACTCAACTCCAAAACCCCTTCTCCTCCTTCCAGATCTACAAATCTGGAAGACTCTACCACAAAACAACTCAAACTCATTTGTCCCTTATTCCCTGCTTTGCTAAGTTTTCCCTCCTAGACATCAAAATCTGAGCCAAAAGAGTGAAAATCATAAATTTTTTGCAAACAACCCACTATTTTTTCCTTCGGCGCAAGCTTCATTCTTGTTACATCAAACACAGTCGTGCCATAGGCGCACTGTCCCTGCATGTGGCATAAGCCTTCTCCGCGCCTTATAAACATTGCAAAATTCCCTAGGCGCAAGCGCTGGTGCCAAAGCAACTACAACAACATCTGAATGTTGTGCAAACCTTTCCCCTGCGCTACGCAAACTAAACCACTTGGTGCACCTCACTCTCATGCAACATCTACCACATCTGTGCCAATGGCACATCCTGGGACCTTGCTACACCAATCATATCTGCACCCCACTTAAAGACTTCCAATGGCACAAGTGCACATCCCTTGACACCAACATCTAAATGTTGTGTGTAGCCTTTCCGATCCCCGTGCCCCTTTTGGCACTATTTTCTCCCATGCAACACTTTCCCAAAGTGCGCCTTGCTTTTCTAAGTCCCTGCAGCCTGCAGTAAAGCTGCGCCTTGTGCCCAGAGGCTCATAAATTGCTAACTTTTCATTCTGTAAGCTTTGATGGATGACTTAACAGCTAACATGGCTCTTCTGCGATGGACTTCCCTGATTCTTCTTGCAGATCAACAGCTGAACTCAGATTCACACATGTCTTCATCGAGTAAGAAGCCAACCAAGTCCAAGGGTAAAGCCTAGGCTAACAGAAGAAGAAATCAAATATAAATACCAAAGGGTCAGGATGCCTGAATCTCTTGCAGAGTGTGATCTTGATATCAGAGATTCAGAACTCGGGCACATTGACATGGAGGACTTCTGGGCCAGAACCAAGAAGGTCACAGGTAGCCCATGGATGGATAAATTGGTTGGCAGTGGTCTGCACTTTGCTGCAGGGATCCCAGTGAGTGCAATCAACAATGAGTTCATGATGTTGGTGGGCCGTTGTTACAATAAGGACACAAGATGTGTCGAAAATGAGAAGGGCGAGGTAATAATCAACCTCACGGCCTGACATTTTGAGATCATGTTGGGTATCCCTCACCACCGACATTTTGTAGCAGTAAGCCAGGAGGACTGCATGAAGACATGGAATGAAAATGAAGACAAATGTATGCAATTAATGAATGAGGTGTACCTCAAAAATAAGAAGGTGACAAGCAGGTGGCCACAAGTCATTCATCGCAGTGACTTTTCAGAGGAGCTGAGTGACACCATCACCTTCCTGAGCAGGGTGTTTGGGCTTCCTGATGCCCATTACTTTCACAAGTGGATGCTCAGGTATTTAGAAACAATGAATAAAAATGTTCCTGATCAACATTTTGAATGGGGAGAGATTATCAGCAGCACAATCTCGGAGTAGCTTCAACAACTTTCAACAACTAGGAGGTTCTATATGAACTCCTATGTGGTATATGCTGCTGCCTCAGAGAGGGACTACCCAGCATTGAATCGGTATGGGGTATGGCCCCAGGTCAAAATATACGAGTACTATCCAGAGTTAAGACTGGAGAACAACATAGCCCAATTCAGTAAAGTCAACGACGTCTTCTTCTATGGCGTCATCTACCTCTTGAGGCCCAACATGACTTACGGTCAGATGACCAAAAGCGTGGTCACCACCACAGAGAAGTGGGGAGCATTATTCACGCAATTCCCCACTTTCACCTATCTCAGAGCCGCTAACTTCTTGGGAGAGCCCACCAAATTGCCAAGGTATGCGGGACCCAAGCTGATCCTATTGGAGCTGTCTAGACAGCTCATCACATACCATGAGAAGTGTTTAAAAAGGAAGAAGGGTGGAACTCCATTCCCCCTCACAGTGGGCAGGTACACCTGCACTTCATAGAGCAAAGCCTGGGAGATGTTTGCAGAGCTTGAATTGCTCAATTTGAAGCATAATTTCCCGGCAAGGCCAACCTTTGATCCTCGTGATTGCCTTCCAAGGGCAAAGATCGATCCAATTCACATCCCTCAGATCGAAGATATCTACATTGATCTATATCACGAAGTTGAGCTCAGACGAAAGGATCACTCCCGCCTGGCCCTGGCAGAGATCATTCAATATGGTGTGGCTATCATCCCAAAGGATTTCCAAGCAACTGATCAAGAAGTTGATCAGGTTTATCTAGACATGGATGGGGACAATTGGCCATTTTCTGAAATTGATAGAAACAAGGCCCCTCAGACTATTGAGGAAAGGGTCAAGGCACTCTGCAATGCACCGAGCATTGGTGCAAGAAAAATGGTATCATCTACCTTGGGGTAGACTTTACCACGTCTCCCTTGGGTGATGCACCCACCAGGCCGAAACACTTTCCTAAAGGAAAAGGAAAAGATATAGAAGTGGAGGCAAGCACTGCCTAGAAAAAATTCCCTGAGAGCCCTCCTTCCACCACTGAGGAACAAGTTGTGGACTGTGTCCCTAAGAAGAGAAGAAGCGACCAGTGCTCCAACGGACACATCCACTCAGGATGTTGTCACATCTACAACTGGTGAGGTCCCAACCATTCCCTCTCTCACTCCTCCTTCCCCTCCTCATGTCACTCAACCAACCACTCCTTTGGTTGTGTCTTCTCCCCCATCTTCTACCATTCCCCCTCCCTCTTCCTCCATCTTCTCTTCCCTCGTGGATCTGTCCCCCAACATTTCTTCCCTCATCTCACAGATCCCTTCCGCCCCCACGGTTTCCTCTCCTGCAGTCACTCCTAACCCCGTGAGCATTGGAGTGTTGGCTTCTTTCTCAATGCCGCCACCAAGTGTCTCGACACATTTCCCCGTGTCCACTGCAGTTGCTCCTTCTTCCACCCCCGTTTCCTCCTCTTCCTCTGGTCCCACTCCCTTAAGTCTAGAATGGATCTCCAAACACCTGAGCCAACACAAGAGGAAAGTCCCTATTGCACCTATGGACTTCTCTGTTATTCTAGCTAAAGGGCCTAAGAAGCAAAAGGCTATAACCCGCTTCTCTCAAAGCACTTCAGGTGAAAGGGTTATGGAGATCGCATACCCTGATCTCACAAAGAAGAAAGAAGATCTGTCTCCTACAGATTTTACAGTGACTCAGGTCACAATGGGAACATCATCAGAGAGCCTGCAAGGAGAGGCCTTATCTGCAGTGGATGCCCTTTGCAAGAAGCTTCAAGAAGCAAAGGAAGAGAAGAGAATATTAAAAGAGAAAAACAAGCATCTTCTCCAAGCCCTGCAAAAGATGGGCAATGCCCCTCCTATGACTGTCACCGACCCTCCTGAAGTTCTTAGTCAGGAGAAGATAAATGAGTATGCCAAGATCAATGAGCAAGGTGTAGCAGTGTCCACCTGGAGAGAGAAGATCCTCAAAGATAGTGAGGAAGTGATTACAAAGTTCACAGAGCTCTATCAAAATATAGATCAAGCTAACAAGGAACTCCAGGCAATAGCAGGGCCTATCTCTGAAGAGTTGGACCATGCCAGGTTGCAACACGAGACATTCCAAGAAGATGCTCGACTACCCAGTCGATGACTTGGTGAAATTCGGTGTCTTTGATCACCCGCGAGCACCCAACAAAGTCCTTGCTGCTTTAGACTATCGGGTTGACCAAATGGAGTTTGTCTTGGAAAAGATAGACAAAATCAAGGAGGAAGCCCTGGATGCCATGCATCAAATGGAGCAGATCATCTTAAGAATGTCTCCAGGGTTACTCGGTGCATCGTATGCCTTGAGGAAGGTAGATGATACTATTCGGATTTTCAAGGAAATCATGTCGCAGGGTTTAGCGTCAGAGGCCACTTTTGATATAGAATCTATCAACAACCTTCTGGCCTGCCGCAACTTTTGTTGGATACCTGATGGAGGAAGGCAACGAATACTTCAAACTCCCAGGAAAGACTCAGAGATGAACGGGAAACTTGCGAAGTCATCGGGGATCACACCAAGGGTCCCGCTCAGGATCAACTTCAAGTGATGGTAAGCAAGTTCATGGAGTATCGAGCTCAATTTCACATTACCTCTCCTGAGCAGAAGCAAGACACTCCTTTCAAGCCAAGGGATGACGACGAATAGGCTCCTTCCTCCTGGGATTAATCCCATTTTTGTAAAAGTATTTAAAAGTATGTTGGCACAAATGATGACATCATCCATGTTGCACCATGGGATGTTGTCATCCACCAAATTGCCCTAAAGTCAACATTTGACTTTTAGATATTTTTTAAATATTTTGTAAATAGTTGTTGGCTCCTTTTTGTCTTCTTTCTCCTTCTCCTTCTATAAATACTTGGATACTTGTAGTATTCAAGGGTGAGCAAATTTGTATGAAAAATAGAAGTGAGGAGAGAAAGACTTTGAGCTTTCTTGTAACAGAACAAAATATTAATACAAAAATTGAGACTTTGTGTTGAATTCCTGTGTTATGTGTTAGATCTTTCTTAAGTTAGATCTGCATGCTTATTCTGTTGGATTCACCTATGCTTTTGTCATTTGTTTATCAGTATTGCTTTGTTTGTTTATGTGAGTAAGTTTGGCTCTGTTTACTACCGGCCCAAAACATAAACCCTCTGACCTTTCTACTTTGGAATTCATTTCTTTTCTCCCTTCAGATCCATCTTTCTTCTATTCCTTCCTTCATTCCTTTTCTTTCTTCATCAGAACTAACTCTACTGGGATGAGATCCCAAACCCCCCTGAAGGCAGAATACTGTAAGACTTGCACAGATTCCTGCTGGTAGAATAGCAATAAACTAGTTTCGCTTTGCTGTCTCAAAGAGGGGCTATGCCCTGCACACTGTTGGCCTGTCTATCCATAGATCTGCCCACCTGAAAGATTTTCTGACCAACATTTTTGACGACTCTGCTGGGGAAAGAACCAGATCTATGTGAGTAGTATGTCAGCTAAAAGACACCAACATTTTTTAAAGCTGCTGGGGAGACTAAGAAAAAAGAGTTTTTGTAAATCTGCTCTAAAATCACTACCTGTTTGTAAATCTTAACTCTTTGTTTAAAATCCAATTTTTTTTGCAAAAGTGATCCAAACTGAAAATTTTCTTAAGAGATCCATAGATCTGGACCAGTTAGAAACCTTTAGTTTGCTGAGTTTTTATAAAAATCTCTGTATTTTCATAGATCTGAGATTCTGATAGTTTTACAAATATTTTCAAACCCTTGCAAAAAATCAAATCTAAGATCCAAAAATCAGCTTACTAAGTTAACCATCATTTTATCCTCATTAATCTTTGTCATTAAACCGCAATCAGTTTTCAAAAGAGGGATAAAATTAAATATTTAGAAAAGTACATGCTGCTGATTTTTGTCAAAAAATCAGAAAATCAGCAAGTACAAACAAAAAGAGTTTTTATAAATCTGCTCTAAAATCACTGCAGATCTGAATAGATACACTGGCAGGTGAGCCATTTACCCATAGCAGGAGAGCTCATGGAGAAGTTGATCCTATTTTTGATCTACTTCAAAGGCACAACTTCAGTATTACACCAGCATGCTTCACGTCACTGAGTTCAGCTGATCGGTCAGCCAGAAGTGCCTCGCCTCCACGAAAGAACCGGTTTTCACAAGGAGCCTCCACATCAATTTGTAGTGCTCTGTTACTAAGCGAAACTGCACTCCCGGCTCGCGTCCTCTTTCCAACTTTTCAAATGGCAGTACCATGGGGAAACGCTATGGGCCCTCTTGCATTGCCGCATCCAGTTCACGCACTCCCTCATGGAAATTGCAAGAATTTCCCAAGATTTGATGGGAGTGGAAATCAAAGCATGGATTCACATATATCTACATTCATTATGTCATGCAGCATCCTAGATGTGACCCATGAAGATGTGTCGGTACGCCTCTTTCTAGAGACCTTGCAAGGACCTGCAGTAGAGTGGTTCCAACACTTGCCAGCTGGATCTATCACCAATTGGGCCACATTACGAACTGCGTTTGAAGACAGGTATAAGCCTTCAGAAGATGCATTTGTGTTATTGTCAAAGATTACTCACTTGAAGAAGGAAGGCCAATGAAACCATGCATGATTTTATCACCCGTTTCAATTCACTAATTAACCGTGTGCCACCTGCCATGTTGCCAACACCAGAAAATCAAAAGTGTTTCTTTGTGAATGCCATGAGCTCAAGAGTAAGTTTCTTACTCTTACAAGAACAAATCACCACCTTGGTCCTCGCTCAAGCTGCGGCCATTCGGATAGAAGACAACCTACTTATATCTAGTGAGTTAAAATGAGAGCCATCCAAACCTAAGGCTTCAACTCCTTCTCAAGCCACTTCATCAGATCTGGCATTCCAAAAGATGGCAAATGACTTGCTCGCATTAAAGAAGCAATTAACTCAAGCTTCGTCTACCACTCCATACCGGGATATCCCATGGAGGAACTTCACTCCCAACAACGCCCCACAAAGGCCACATTTTCCTACTACTGCTCCAAGGTTAGCACTTGAGGCCCCTCCGGTTAATGCCTTAGTCGAGATCGAAGAAGAGGAGCAAATTTATGAAGAACCTTCATCACAAGGTGAAGATGATCAAGATGTCGGTGAACCGACTGGTGACTCTACAATCGGGTATATGGAATTTGAAGATGAGGAGTTTGATGAAGAAGAAGGTACCCAAGGGTATGCAAGCGAACAATCATATGTTGTTTTCACCCGCTCACAAGGAAAAGAAGTAGAAGTTGCTGCCAGGATACAAAAGGAGAAGGTTGTGTCGAACACGCCTCCAATAATTACTAAAAGAGGTAATCCTCTTCCTGCTCAACCTCCTATTAAACCTTTTATGAAGAAATCTTTTCCTCCCATCTCTCCTCCAAATCAGCCTTCTTCTATTTCCATAAAGACCAGTAACCCTACCCTACCATCATGAAATGAGGGACTCATTCCTTCGTCAACGCAACCCTTGGTCGCATTCGACATAGTCGATCATGCTAAAAAGACCAAGATTCAAATGTCTGAGGCTGAATATCTTCAGTCTAACCCTGAGCAGCTTGTAAGATTGACTGAATATATCCAAAGCCAAGCTGTCGTCCCCTCTCCTGTCTCCCCGAAAGGAATCCTTTCCACTCCTCCTGCATCTCGCATAAATGTTTCCTCGACTTCCGCATCAGGAAAAATTGAACCTTTTTATCTCTCCCTCCTAATCAATGGTCACAAGCTAAGCAACTGCATAATTGATTCTGGGGCTTCCGATAATGTCATGCTGGCAAAGGTCACTCATGCTTTAGGCCTCACCATTACCAAGCCTTTCGGCAGATGTTACTCCATGGAAACCAAACAGGTTCCATTAATTGGTCAGATCAAAGATGCACAGTTCACATTTGCAGTGTTCCCAAAGAAAAGGGTAAAGATGACCATCCTCGTTGCTGATATCCCAGCAGCATATGGAATTCTACTAGGAAGAAGCTTTTGCAGAGAAGTCGGTGGAGAGATTCATATGGACTGGTCCAAAGCCAGAATCCCCGTCAAGGGTGTAATGCAGACATTGGAGCCTGAATCACAAAAGAAGTACCTGGTCACCAACTCTGACGACCCCAAAGCCCAAATTCTCTTCGAATCATTAGGGATGGGGAACTACTTCTTATCCACTGAGTCTGATAAAATGGACGTTCTCATCCAGGAGGAGGACCTTAACAAGATATGGACACTGCAGTTTGATGGCAGTTGTGCAACAAGTGGATGTGGCGCTAGAGCTGTCCTGATATCTCCTGAAGAAGAGATTTTCCCTCTTTCTTTCAAATTGTAGTTTTTCAATACAAACAATACCACTGAGTATGAATCTTTGTTACTCGGTATGCAAGCTACAAAGGAAAGAGGAATCAAGAATCTAAAAGTACAGGGTGACGCCGAACTGATCGTCAACTACGTAAAAGGAGTGTACCAAGTGAAGAATGACAGACTTAGGCACTACCACAATGCAGTATGGGACAACATTGAGGAATTTGACGCTTTCTCAATAAAATCTGTTCCAAGAGCTCAAAATGACATGGCCGATTCATTGGCCGTCTCAGCGTCTCTTATGCTCCCTCACCCAGGGTTGAAAATAGACACGTATACCATTGAGGTAGTCTTTCGCCCAAGTGTGCCAGACAATTCTCAGCACTGGCAGGTATTCAACGATGACAATCAGCTTGTTGCTTTTCTAGAAAAAGCTGATAACTTCAATGAGCTTCATTTTGAGGGATCTACTTCTACATGTCGTGAATCTGTCACTGGTCAAGCAAATGAATCAAAAGAAGGCGATGGCATATGTCAGCTCAAGGGAAATAAAATTCTAAAGGGTTTAGTCTCTCTAGAACGATTGTTTGACAAACATGATCATTTTGTCAAGAAGAAGTGACAAGATGATCCTAACTCCTCTCCAGAGACCGAATCTGTCAACCTGGGTACTGTAGAACATCCGCAGTTTGTGAACATCAGGAAATGTTGTACACCTGAAGAAAAGTGGAAGTTTTTCAAATTGCTGAAGAAATATATGGACGTATTGGCATGGTCTTATGCCGATCTAAAGTCTTTCAAGCCTAAGGACGTTCAGCATGACATCCCGTTAAAGGATGATGTCAAACCCTTTTGCCAGAAACAGAGGCATTACAATCCCAAGATCTCGGGTACCATCTAGGTGGAAATACAGAAAATGCTGGATGCGAGAATCATCTTTCCTATCCATCATAGTACCTGGGTCGCAAACATCATGCCCATATGAAAGAAGAATGGCGAGATACGCATATGCGTAGATTTTTGCAATCTGAATCAGGCATCCTTGAAGGACAATTACCCGCTGCCCATAATGGATCAAGTTCTGTAGGTAGTAACCGGTTCAGAGATGTTGTCCATGCTTGATGGTTTTTTGGGCTATAATCAGATTGAAGTCTCACCTGAAGACCAATTCAAAATAGCATTCACTACTCCCTGGGGCACATTCGCCTACAGCAGGATGCCTTTTGGCTTGACCAATGCTGGTGCCACCTTTCAGCGAGCAATGGACTTCACATTCAAAGGTATGATGGGAAAGGTCATCGTAGTTTATTTGGATGACTTAACTGTGTTCTCAAAAAAGTGAAGTGATCATTGTGATCATTTGGAGCAAGTATTGATTAGATGCCGAGAACACGGGATTTCCCTAAATCCAAAAAAGTTTATTTTCGGGGTCACTGAAGGAAAGTTGCTGGGACATGTTGTCAGCAAGGAAGGAACAAAGATAGATGTTGAAAGGGTTAAGGCTATTCAGAGCCTTACCTTACCCACAAGAAATACTGGTGTTCACTCTTTCTTTGGAAAGGTGAATTTTCTCAGACGCTTTGTTCCTGAATTTGCTGAAAAGACTCATCACATATCAAATATGATGAAAGGGTCGCAAAATTTCTGGTCGAGTGAAGAAGGAAAGATGTCATTGAGGATATAAAAGCCTCGTATTGCTCATGCACCCATCCTGGTATGTCCCGACTTCTCCAAGGATTTTATCATGTACAGTTATGCATCTGTGCATACTGTATCAGCCATCTTAATGCAGAAAAACTTTGAGGATGTTGAATCTCCAATCACGTTCAAGAGCTCCCCTCTCAAGCTTCATGAATTAAAGATGTCTTAGTTAGAAAAACATGCCTTCGCCAGTAGTCAAAGCAGTCAAGAACTTTCGGTACTACATCCTAAACTCTCATACGGTAGTGTTGGTTCCTGACATGGCAGTTAAGTCTATCCTAACTCAACAGGAGTTAGGAAGCTTACGAGGGAATTGGATCACAAAGGTCCAAGAGTATGATCTAGACATAAAACCAACCAAGCTGGTAAGAGGCAAGGGCCTATGTCAGCTTATGGCTGAAAAAAAATATTCAGAGGTCCCTAAAGAGGAAGTTGATTGCATCGAAAGAGCGCAGGGTCAGCTTGAAGAAAGTAGATTCTCTACCTATGGTTCTATTTGTTGCAACCAGTGACGAATGGTATTCAGACATCACTTTCTTTCTCACTTATGGTGAGTTTCCATCTCATCTAACTTCAAAGGAGAAGTGGATTGTAAAGCTCAGGGCAGCTAGATATGTCATATGGGATGACATTTTATACAAGCGTGGGATTGATGGCATCTTCTTGCGATGCGTTGACAAACCACAGCAGATCAAATTTCTTGAAATTTTTCATGACTCGGCCTATGGTGGTCACTTCTCCTCGTCTGTGATAGCACATAAGATCATCCAGGCCAGGTACTATTAGCCAACACTATTTCAGGATACAGCCACCTGGGTAGCAAAATGTGAGCTCTGCCAACAGTTTGTTGGCAAACCAAAATTGGATGCTTTTCCCCTCAGGCCCATCATTATTGACGAACCATTCAGGCAATGGGGAATTGACTTTATTAGAGCACTCCATCCCTAATCAAGTGCCAGACATAGTTATGTCCTAACAGCAACAGATTACTTCACCAAATGGGTGGAGGCCATACCTGTTAAAAATGCCACCTCTGAAGTTGTTTGTAACTTCATCAAAGAAAATATCATTGTGAGATTTGGCATCCCACACAAGATCGTTACTGATAATGCTTCCAACTTCTCCTCACAGGAAGTTATCAGTTTTTTCTATGAATATGGGATAACCTTGGCCCATGCCTCAGATTATTACCCCCAGGGAAATGGTCAGGCAGAATCCAGTAATAAGAACCTAGTGACCATCATACGAAAGCTGGTCGATGAGAATTAGCGGTCCTGGCACAAGTCATTATACGATGATTTGTGGGCAAACCGTATTACTTCGAAGAGGTCTCTCAGTATGTCACCTTTTCAAGTGTTATATGGAATCGATGCTGAGCTCCCCATTTCCGCCGAACTCCTGCTCTACGCTTGGCACGAGCAATTGAAGATGAGACTTTCCAGAATTCTCTAGAAAAGAGGATCATGTATCTAACAGAACTTGAAGAAAAGAGAGTAAGAGTGGTCGACAGGATCACCGAACATCAGAATCAAGTCAAGAGACTGTTCGATAAAAAGGCTAAGCAGAGGGATTTCTAGGTGGGAGATCTCGTCCTTTTATGGGACAAGCGAAGAGAGCCAAAGGGCATGCACAAGAAATTTGACTCTCTTTGGAGAGGGCCTTTCAAGATCAAGTAGCTCAATGGAGAGAATAGCTTCTATCTCTCATATCTGGATGGAACTGAGCTCCCACTTCCCTATAGTGGGCAACATCTCAAAATATTCAGGAAGTAGAGCTTGCTCTCTTCTTTGTATAGTTTACTTTAGTTGTGTGTTTGTTTTTGTCGTGTGTTTGCTTTCTGTTGGTTGTGTGTTTTCCTTTCTTTTTCATCACCCTTGTTTTTGACTCTGTAACCCAATGGATAGGCACATGTAGATATGGGATTCTCTACCCTTAAGCTTCACTCAAAGTTAGTCCCTAGAAAGAGCCAGTTGTTATCCTGTAAAATTGACAAGGGCAATTTTGTAGGTAACCATACCAAAATTTCCATTTTGGTCCCCCGTTGAGGTCTCTTAGCGTTCAGAATGGCATAAAATCCCTTTCTGGAAAATCTAGTTTTTAGAACTTGGTCATTTTCAACCTTTTTGGGTTGGGCACAGTTTTCATTAATGTAACATCAACCAAAACTGTGCCCCTCCTTTCCTTTGGCACATTCTAGGGAGTGTCAACACTCCAAATGTTGCGCCTCTCAAAGTTGCGCCTCCAAGGTGCACCACCTTGACAACATGCGCCAGCTTGTCAACACTCAAATGTTGTGCCTCTCTAAAGTGTGAAGTGGGTGATGAAAAAGCAATGTTGACACTCTCAAAACTGCGCCTGAAGGGTGCATCAATATTTTTGTGTCAACCCTTCACATCCACTGGGTGCGCCATAGAAAATGTTGGTGGTGCATTTATTGCACCTTTTTCTATATATAGGCAGATCCAACCTAGTCATTTTCACAATTGAAAAAATGTGAAAAATTTATTCTTCTGTACTTGTTAGCATTCCTGTCAGCCCCACGTGTTACCATTTGTCGCATTCGTGGATCCCACATCGTCTCCTCTATTTTATATATTCCTGATCAACAGCTGAACTGAGATCCACACATGTCTTCATCGAGTAAGAAGCCAACTAAGTCCAAGGGTAAAGCCAAGCTAACAGAAGAAGAAATGAAATATAAATATCAAAGGGTCAGGATGCCTGAATCCCTTGCAGAGTGTGATCTTAGATATCAGAGATTCAGAACTCAGGCACATTGACATGGAGGACTTCTGGGCTAGAACCAAGAAGGTCACAGGCAACCCATGGATGGATAAATTGGTTGGTAGTGGTCTACACTTTGCTACAGGGATTCCCATGAGCGCAATCAACAACAAGTTCATGATGTTGGTGGGCCATTGTTACAATAAGGACACAAGATGTGTTGAAAATGAGAAGGGCGAGGTAATAATCAACCTCACGGCCTGACATTTTGAGATCATGTTGGGTATCCCTCACCACCAACATTTTGTAGCAGTAAGCCAAGAGGACTACATGAAGACATGGACTGAAAATGAAGACAAATGTATGTAGTTGATGAATGAGGTGTACCTCAAAAATAAGAAGGTGACAAGCAGGTGGCCACAAGTCATTCATTGCAGTGAATTTTCAGAGGAGCTGAGTGACACAATCACCTTCCTGAGTAGGGTGTTTGGGCTCCTTGATGCCCATTACTTTCACAAGTGGATGCTCAGGTATTTAGAAACAATGAATAAAAATGTTCCTGATCAACATTTTGAATGGGGAGAGATTATCAGCAGCACTAATCTCCGAGTAGCTTCAACAACTTTCAACAACTGGGAGGTTCTATATGAACTCCTATGCGGTATATGTTGCTGCCTCAGAGAGGGACTACCCAGCATTGAATTGGTGTGGGGTATGGCCCCAGGTCAAAATATACAAGTATTATCCAAAGTTAAGACTGGAAAACAACATAGCCCAATTTAGTAAAGTCAATGATGTCTTCTTCTATGGTGTCATTTGCCTCTTGAGGCCCAACATGACTTATGGTCAGACGACCAAAAGTGTGGTCACCACCACAGAGAAGTGGGGAGAGTTATTCACGCAATTCCCCACTTTCACCTATCTCAGAGCAACTAACTTCTTGGGAGAGCCCACCAAATTGCCGAGGTATGTGGGACCCAAGCTGATCCTATTGGAGCTGTCTAGACAGCTCATCACATACCATGAGAAGTGTTTGAAAAGGAAGAAGGGTAGAACTCCATTCCCCCTCACAGTGGGTAGGTACACCTGCACTTCACAGAGGAAAGCTCGGGAGATGTTTGTAGAGCTTGAATTTCTCAACTTAAAGCATAATTTCCTGGTGAGGCCAACCTTTGATCCTCGTGATTTCCTTCCAAGGAAAAGATCGATCTAATTCATGTCCCTCAGATCAAAGATATCTACATCGATTTATATCACAAAGTTGATCTCAGACAAAAGGATCACTCTCGCATGGCCCTGGTAGAGATCATTCAATATGGTGTGGTCATCATCCCAAAGGGTTTCCAAGCAACTGATCAAGAAGTTGATCACGTTTATCTAGACATGGATGGGGAAAATTGGCCATTTGCCAAAATTGATAGAAACAAGGCCCCTCAGACTATTGAGGAAAGGGTCAAAGGCACTCTGTAGCGCACTGAGCATTGGTGCAAGAAAAATGGTATCATCTACCTTGGGGTAGACTTTACCACGTCTCCCTTGGGTGATGCACCTACCAAGCCGAAACACTTTCCTAAAGGTAAAGGAAAAGATAAAAGGGGAGGACAAGCACTGCTCAGAAAGAAGTCCCTGAGAGCCCTCCTTCCACCGCCGAGGAACAAGTAGTGGACTTAGTGTCCCCAGGAAGAGAAGAAGCGATAAGTGCTCCAACGGACACATCCACTTAGGATGTTGTCACTACTATAACTGGTGAGGTTCCCACCGTCCCATATCTCACTCCTCCTTCCCCTCCTCATGTCACTCAACCAACCACTCCTTTGGTTGTGTCTTCTCCCCCATCTTCTACCATTCCCCCTTCCTCTTCCTCCATCTTCTCTTCCCTCATGGATCTGTCCCCCAACATTTCTTCCCTCATCTCACAGATCCCTTCCGCCCCCACTGTTTCCTCTCCTGCAGTCACTCCTACCCCCGTGAGCATTGGAGTGTTGGCTTCTTTCTCAATGCCTCCACCAAGTGTCTCGACACATTTTCCTATGTCCACTGTAGTTTCTCCTTCTTCCACCCCTGTTTCCTCCTCTTCCTCTAGTCCCACTCCCTTAAGTCTAGAATGGATCTCTGAACACCTGAGCCAGCACAAGAGGAAAGTCCCTATTACACCTATGGACTTCTCCGTTATTCCGGCTAAAGGGCCTAAGAAGAAAAAGGCTATAACCGACTTCTCTCAAAGTGCTTCAGGTGAAAGGGTTATGGAGATCGCATACCCTGATCTCACAAAGAAGAAAGAAGATCTGTCTCCTATAGATTTTACAGTGACTCAGGTCACGATGGGAACATCATCAGAGAGCCTACAAGGAGAGGCCTTATCTGCAGTGGATGCCCTTTGCAAAAATCTTCAAGAAGCAAAGGAAGAGAAGAGAATATTAAAAGAACAAAACAAGCATCTTCTCCAAGCCTTGCAAAAGATGGGCAATGCCCCTCCTATGACTGTCTGACCCTCCTAAAGTTCTTAGTCAGGAGAAGATAAATGAGTACGCCAAGATCGGCGAGCAAGGTATAGCAGTGTCCGCCTGGAGAGATCAGATCCTCAAAGATAGTGAGGAAGTGATTACAAAGTTCACAGAGCTCTATCAAAATATAGATCAAGCTAACAAATGAACTCCAGGCAATAGTAGGACCTATCTTCGAAGAGTTGGACCATGCCAGGTTGCAACACGAGACATTCCAGAAGATGCTCGACTGCCTAGTTGATGACTTGGTGAAATTCGGTGTCTTTGATCACCCGCGAGCACCCAACAAAGTCCTTGCTGCTTTAGACTATCGGGTTGACCAAATGGAGTTTGTCTTGGAAAAGATAGACAAAATCAAGGAGGAAGCCCTGGATGCCATGCATCAAATGGAGCAGATCATCTTAAGAATGTCTCCAGGGTTACTTCGTGTAGATTACACCTTGAGGAAGGTAGATGATACTATTCGGCTCTTCAAGGAAATCACGTCGCAGGGTTTAGCATCAGAGGCCACTTTTGATATAGAATCTATCAACAACCTTCTGGCCTGCCACAACTTTGTTGGATACCTGATGGAGGCAGGCAATGAATATTTCAAACTCCCAGAAAGACTCAAAGATGAATGGGAGACTTGCGAAGTCATCGGGGATCACACCAAGGGTCCTACTCAGGATCAACTTCAAGCGATGGTCAGCAAGTTCATGGAGTATCGAGCTCAATTTCACATTAACTCCCTTGAGTAGAAGTAGGACACTCCTTTCAAGCCCAGGGATGACGATGAATAGGCTCCTTCCTCCTTGGATAAATCCCATTTTTGTAAAAGTATTTAAAAGTATGTTGGCATAAATGATGACATCATCCATGTTGCACCATGGGATGTTGTCATCCACCAAATTGCCCCAAAGTCAACATTTGACTTTTAAATATTTTAGTAGATATTTTGTAAATAGTTGTTGGCTCCTTTTTGTCTTCTTTCTCCTTCTCCTTCTATAAATACTTGGATACTTGTAGTATTTAAGGGTGAGAAAATTTGTATGAAAAATAGAAGTGAGGAGAGAAAGACTTTGAGCTTTCTTGTAACAGAACAAATATTAATACAAAAATTGAGACTTTGTGCTGAATTCTTGTGTTATGTGTTAGATCTTTCTTAAGTTATATCTGCATGTTTATTCCATTGGATTCACCTATAATTTTTTCATTTTTTTATCATTATTATTTTTTTTGTTTATGTGAGTAAGTTTGGCTCTGTTTACTACCGGTCTAAAACATAAACCCTCTGAACTTTCTACTTTGGAGTTCATTTCTTTTCTCCCTTTCAGACCCATCTTTCTTCCTATTTCTTCCTTCATTCCTTTCTGTTCTTCATTGGAACTGACTCTACTGGGATGAGATCCCAAACCCCCTGAAGGCATAATACTGTAAGAATTACACAAATTCCTACTGGTAGAATATCTGAAAGAGGGGCTATGCCCTGCACACTGTTGACATGTCTATCCATAGATCTGCCCACCTGACAAATTTTCGGACCAACAAATTGATAACACATTTCTGTATAATGTGTGTGACTATTTCTATTATTGTGATTTTGTATAATGTATTTTTATCAATCATGGGTAGCTTTTATTCATAATCTAGCCTTTTTTTGTGTTCTTTAGACCCCCTTATAGTTTTTGCTTTTTATTTTTGCTTGCCTTGGCCTAGTGTGCTTGTGGATTTGGGGCTTTCTCTCATACCGCCTACCTATTTTGATGAGAGAATATTGTATCATGTTTCATTTAATATAATATAATATCCTTTTCATCAAATAATCTAGCCAATGCATGGGAAAATGTTGATGATGTTATCCGTCTGTTATTGTGTCGACCTTTCTCACACAAGTTGATGGACTATTTAATTAGGTTGTGCTTTCACCTATCCTCACTTGTTTTCTCACATTTCTGTCTTTTCTTTTCCCCTTTCCTCTCATGGCATCTACATATGTTCCTTTCCTCCTCTTGTGCATCAACAAGCGGGAAATGACTTTCATCTCTATTGTGTCTAACAATCATCTTCACAATGTCTTCCGCATAGACTCCACGGATGTTATGACTGTGATTGTGAACATCCCAGGTGTGGATTATCTCCAGATCACTTGGATAGCTCGTGTAAACTCTGATATTGTAGGTGTCTTTGTGTTCAATTGCCTGGTGTTGTGTGTAGATAAAGAAATGGTCATGGTAGTTGCGTCCCATTTCATTAACCCAGAACATCATGTTGGTTTGTTCAAAGATCTGACATAAGTATGCCTTACTTTTATTTTTGTAAATTTGTATCCTTGTCTGTCACCTTTTTGGGTTAAAAGAAAGATTTGTGATACCTTGGAATTAAAAATTTAGGTCCTGCTTCAATTTTTTGACTTTTTTCAAAGCATCTATCGATCTGATGAGGTGTCTATCTCTAGCGTGCCATCCCTGTACTTGGTCATGCTTGCAAAACCTACCTTGTCCCTTCCTAATCATGTGGCATACTTGAAGTCTGTTGTTGGCACGTCCTTTTCCTTTCTCAAGATTATCGCAATGCTTGGATGGGTGGAACCCTAGGGTTTCTCTATCATTCCTGCTCTTTTTTTTGTATTCATGGCTTTATGTTTTTTGCAGGCCTGATTACTCATGTTACATGTTGGCCTTGTTATGTTTCATACTCATTTTTAGTTTTTGTATGTAGCCTTTCATCGATCAAAATGTGTGATACTTGTAAGTTGGGGACCCATCAACCCTCCGGTTCATAACTCCGGTGAAAAGCATTTAACTATCTAAAAAAGAAAATTATGTAATTTATCCCTAAATTTATTTGACAACAAGTTTCTATATAATGTTCCTGACTATCTTAATAATGTTTATATGTATAATATGTGTGATTATCTTTAGGAAATTTATAATAGAGTAAAGGATTTAAACAATAATAAATATCTTAATATATAAAAAAAAGTGTACATAACATTTTTATTTTTGGTGAATTCTTATTTGATTAATGTTAATTTACCTCGATAAGCTACATTGGAATCACCTAGTGAGCGTTAAGTATTAACTCTCTTACTTTGATTTTTTAAGATCATATTATCCTCTCAAATTCAAACTATCCACTGAAAAAATTGTTGACATCGGTTTAAGGTATATAAAGAATTGAAAAATTGTCAAGCACTTCAACAATCAGTGTGTTCATAGATATCGTGAAAATAATTTTAATTTGCAATGAATTATTCTATGAATTTGGGATTCTAGTGTACAAATAGTATTACAACGAAATTTAGATTCTTCTTAAAATGATTTACCATAATTCTACCTTTAACAAAGGAGTTTTAATTTATTTCATATCTATATTTAATTATGAAAAGATATCCTCCTGACAAGGGGAGTAGGATATTTTTAATTGTCATTTAAAGTGTCAAGTGTGGGAGGAAAATATTTGCAGTGATTTCATGTCCCTTATTTCGAGGTACGCAAGGATGGCAGAAGGTGACGTGTGGGTTAATGATGAATGATGTCGCACATTTATAACTATTAAGGGGATGTTAATGTTCTTATAATCCGGGTTTATTCCTCTATTGGAATCCAAGTTTATAACTATTAAGGGGATGTTAATGTTCTTGTAATGTGAGTGTCGTTGGGGTTTATAACTATTAAGGGGAGGTTAATGTTCTTGTAATGTGAGCACCATCGGGGGTTATAAATATTAAGGGGATATTAATGTTCTTGTAATGCAAGCACCGCCGAGGTTTATAAATATTAAGGGGATGTTAATGTTCTTATAATACTCAGTGTATTGGTATTGAAGTTGTGTGGTCAGGTTTGTGTAGCATGCTAAAGTCTATCCTCCATGCTAAATGCACCTTTTTAACACTAAGTGGAAAAATGCCCCTTTGTAAAAAGGTGCATATAGCATGGAGGATAAACATTGCTATGTAGAATTGAAAAGAGAGTTTTTCTTTATGATAGCCTAGTTGTTAATAGGAATATGGAAGAATATTTGGTTCGCACCGAGCCTTGGGATCTCAATGATGTTAAATCTAAGGCTATGGAGGTGTTTGAATGAATGGGATTGTCTGCTTTCTTAAAGATTTTTTAGGGGTACAACCAGCAACTCTGTAAGGATTTCGGATTGGTATGAAAACCGACCAAGAAATGGATGAGGAGCAATGTGGTGTCGTGATGAGTAAAGATTGAATTATTAATCAACACAGTGGAGTATTCTCACTATTAAGTGCACTTTACAACACTTTCAAACTCTAAGACAGTTGGCTAATTCCTATAAAAAATGTGAATTGTAGGGGACATCGAAGAAGAGGAAAATGGAACTATCTCAATCTGATGTAACCACTCTAGAGCTAACATTGACTCACTAGCTAAGGAATGGGCCACTCTAGTGGCCAACTTGGAGAAAATGAAAAATTAGTGGTTGTTAGTTCTATGTTTTTATTGTTAGTTTACTTTACTGACTATTATTTTTTATTATTTTTTTGTCAGACTATATTTTTGTATGGTTTGGCATTGAATATCTACTCCATTTGGGAGCTTCGTTATATATGGGGTAGGCTCCCCTAAACCCTCTTTTACCTAATGTTAAAAAAAAGCTTCCTCTATGAGTGGAATGGTCCACTCCAAAGAAAACTTTTTAAAAAATTGAAGCAATGTAGACGTAAAAGCAAGCATCTTTCCTTCTTTCAATGGAGTCTTTTACTTAATTTCTCTTAGCATAAAGATTTTATCTCACATTTAGTTAAATATTGCTTCAATATAGACCAAACTCGCTTTGGCTCTAACATGCTTCTTATCAAATCACGTGAAAGAAGCAAGTACTGTAAAGTCAATTATTATTTCATTTTCTCTTTATGGTGAGAAGTGAATGTTTTAGATATATGATTCTTGAAGGACTGTGACGTGGAAGGATATTTACTTATTCTACAAGTTATAATATGGTCCCCCCAACAATAATGATGCCATAATAAAAGAACTGGCTTTTAAAATTATGTCATACCGAAATATGCAACAAATACATAGATGCACTATAAAGGACTTGAGTTAGTATCTTTCTTTTTTGTAACAAACATGTTCTCATAAGAGTTCCTTGTTGAACATGCATGCAGAGATCGAATGCCCCTGCAATATCATACATCGTCTCTCTTAAACAATATTATTCGATGTTGATTACGTTCAACAGGTATCCAATTTAACGAACACGTTTGTTTAATTTTATTTTTAATAATAATTTACTATTTAAATTCACTTAAATCTAAATAAAATATGAAGAGTTGACGGGACCATAACCCTAAATTGCTTAAGATTTGTGGTAGAGAGAATAGGGAGCCCTCAGACCCCTCAAACCCTAAAAAAATACTAACTTGAAAATATTGAAAAGAAGTTTACGCGAACATAAGTATTCTTATTTTTATTTGTAGGATTTTACTGCAATAACCAACGATTTGAGTGTCTATAAACCAATGATACTTTACTCAGGTCACGTGATGATTTCACTAGTTTTCCCTTTTCTTCAGCTAGGGAAGACATTGATGGCGTTAGAAAGAGTGAGATGAGGGGATCTTGAATAGGAGGGTGATATAATATTTCTTCTCCCATTGCTGAATATCATCAGGTTGGACAAAGAAGATCATTGAAGATATTTTTATGGAGTTTTTTATGAAGAAGATGGTGGTTCACACCACTACCACGTGTATCAGAAGATAGATTACATTTAATTATATTCTCATAGTCTGGATTGATTCCCTCTGCTAGTTTCTTCAGAATAGTTTTAGTCATTCTTTAGTTATAGTGAGGTTTAATCACATCATATTAAATTAACCTGGAAGTTTCTCACATCTCTTGAAATTCATTAGCCTAGCGGTCACTAGCTTGTATAAAAATGATAAAAGACATCTAAACATGCATCAAATTTAGCACCACATTATGGCATTTGTTACAACCATTGATGGACAAGCTAATATGTTCATTATCCCGTATAAATTAGAAACATGTTCGATACATAACATGTCATAAATAATACCTAGCGTCAAGAAGATTGTATAACATAGCATAAATAATGGTTGGCTTTTGCTAGCCCTTATAACATAGCATAAATAATGGCTGGTGGCCGCTAGCCCTTATAACATAACATAAATAATTCCTGGCTGCCGTTAGCCCTTATAAAATAGAAACATGTTCTATCAAATCATAAATAATGCCTAGCGAACGCTAGCCCGTATAATGGATTCCAATATTTTGATTTTTGGATTCCAATATATATGATTTTAGAGTATAGTTAATTCCAATATAAGTGATTTTGGACTCCAATATATGTGATTCTGGATTCCAATATATGTGATTTTGGAGTGCTAATAATTCCAATATTTGACATTTTGAAATCCAAAAATAGTAATATTGGATTCCAATATTGGATATATGTTTTAGTTTCTTAGACTGGAATAAGTCCCAATTTAGTGAAATAAGCATTACATAGTTATTGCTCGCTACTTCACAAAGTGTGACTGGCACAAGAGAAACCTAGGGCATGTTCACACACACTTGCACATAGAACTACATCAGGTCTGAGATGTAGTGCAACGATTAGCTAGTAAGTCCACCATTGTGGCAGCTGGGGTCAGTTTGAGCCCTTCATATGCATTATTATTTTTTAGGGTTTGATGCTTGTTTTGGGGGTCTTGCAGGTCTTTCTTTCATCTTGGAGTATTGACAACATCTAATAGGGCAACGAAGCTGATGCAACACATAGTGAAGGTTCTAGGTCATCTTCTTCCATTGTTGTAGCTCCTACTCAATCAGATTACCCTCTATGAGTAACTATGTCAACACACAAAACCCTCAAACAAAGCTTTGAAACCAGTTGTTGGGGTTAGCAGACCGGTTATACACATAATATATCAGATCTAAACATATATGCAAATAAAAATAGATATTCTACTAGAAGAAATATACAAAACAAAAGATATAAATCAACACCATATTTAACATGGTTCACCTAGTGTGGGCTACGTCCACCAAGAAAGAGATCTCATATATATAATATACCAAGAGTACAAACCAACTCTTCAATTCAAGAGTAGAATGCATCTCTCCAAGAGTATATCCTCTCCTCCAGATCTCTAAACGGATCTACATAAGTGCACTACAACCGTGCCTCGAAAAACCACCAACAAATCTCACATAATGTGGATCTACCACATCTCTGAACTACTACCAAGTTCTCTATGGATCTGCAACAAGACTTCTTGTATGGGTCTACCAATGTGCAACCATGACTGTGCACCAAGAAGTAAGTCTGTCTCTCCATCACTGCATAACCTGTGCAAACATAAAGATAACCTCCTCTACAATATATAGATCTACATGGATCAACAATACAATATGATCTCATGGATCTACAATAAAAGACTAGATCTGCATATATCTATAATACAATATATCAGCAACATGTGGATCTACAAGAAGAAACTATATGTCCTTTGCATACAATGCAAGCCATTACAATGAGACAATAACTATACAAAAAAAATACAATAGAAGATGTTACCCTCTTCTCACCATTCAGATGTACATGTTATTTCCTTTTCCAGCTCCTTTCCATGGAGACTATGTCTTCATATAACCTATTCTTTCTTTCTCTTCTTCTTCATCCTCCCAGTCAAGGATTCCACATGCAATAATAATCAATTACATGCCATCATAACATCTAGCCCTAGATTTCATGCTTATATAAGCATCTACAAACTTAGGGCACCTTAGCTATGCATTTACAACCTTTAGATAAACTTTATAATAAAATTAGATCTAATTCCTGTGAGTTAAATATAAAATTTCACGCACAGGTAATCGGTGATGGTTACCCTGACCGATGGTGGTTCATCTGTTGATCGATAGCGGTTCTTATGTTGAATGATGGAAGTTCTTATGCTGACCGATGGAATTTTACAGGTAACCTTACCAAAATTTTGTTTATGTTTCCTCGTAAAGGTCCCTCAGCATTCGGAATGGTGTAAAATCCCTTTCCGGAAAATCTGGTTTCTCGAAATTAGTCATTTTAGTCCTTTTTAGGCTGGGCGCAGATTTTGTCCATGCAACACCAAGCTTATTTGTGACCCCCTTTTATTCCTTTGGCACACCCTTTGGAGTGTTGACACAATGATTGTTGCACCTCCCCATGATGCGCCTTTCTTGCTTGCGCCAAGGCGCATGCACCGACATGTCAACAACAAAAATGTTGCGCCCTTAAACGGTGCGCCAAAGCGCTCAAAATCCCATGTTGACAGTCCTGAATCTGCACCAAAGGTGCAGATAGTTTCTTGCTGACAGACGCATAACCGCACCAAAGGGTGCAAAGGTTTTCATGTCGACATACTTTTTTGTGCGCCCTTTGCAAAAGTTGGTGGCGCATTTATTGCGCCTTTTGCTATATATAGGTGCATCCACCCTGTCATTTTCACAATTGAAAACACGTGAAAATCTTATTTCTCTGCACCTGTCAGTGCCCTTGTCATCCTCGTGTTGCGTTCGTGGACCCCACTTCATTCCTCTCAGCCTATATATCTCCGGTAAGTGGCTCTTGCTTTTCTTATAATTTTTCTTGTTGCTCTGTTATGGTTTTGCTTGTTATTGATTAAATATTGAAACCTAAGTGGCTTCCCCCCAAACCAGTCTTCCCCTCCTTCCAGATCTACTGGCCTAGAGGGCTTTGTCCCACAAAATGAACCCAGATCTTCTCTGTTGTGTCCCCCCCCCCACTGTCAAGATTCATGTTGAAGGAGGCCTAAAAACCGCAAACCCATCAGGAAGGAGAGAAAACCTAAAAGCTGTCATTTCCACCCGCAGTTTTCTCTTGGCGCAATCACCTACCTTGTTACAAAAAACACAGTCGTGCCAAGAGGGCACACTATCCCCAATTGCAGCACAAATCCTTCCTGTGCCAAGCAAAACCAAGTAAATCCTAACCCTGGTGCAAGTGCAATCCTGCTTACAACAACAAAAGTGTCATGCAATCCTTTCCTGTGCCGCGCCAAAGGCCCCATCGGCGCACATAAAGTTAGTGATACACCTTTTAATGTTGCGCCCCCTTTATTCCCTTGGTGCACCAAAATTCCATGCAACATGTCCCATATCTGTGCCCTTGGCGCATCCTGCCCTCATGCAACACCAAATTTATTTGTGCCCAGTATAAAACCTCATATAATGGTGCAGGCGCACATCTGTCTACAACAACAACAATGTTATATGTAAATTTCCTGTGCCCTGCACCCTTTGGCACTGATTTCTTCCTTGCAACACTCCACTTCAGTGTGCCATACTTTTAACCCTGCAGCCTACAACTTTCCTGTGCCCAGAGGCTTTTAAATTACTAACTCCTCATCCTATAGAGCTTTGATGGAAGATCTAACAGCTAACATGGCTCTTCTACATTGGACTTCACTCCTTCTTCTTGCAGATCAGCAATTGAACTCAGATCCACATATGTCTACATCAAGCAAGAGGCCAACCAAGTCAAAGGGTAAGGCCAAACTCATAGAGGAAGAGATGAAATAAAAATATCAAAGGGTCAGAATGCCCGAATCTCAGACAGAAATGACCTAGACATCAGAGATTCCAAACTTGGCCACATCGACATGTATGATTTTTGGGCCAGAACCAGGAGGGTCACAGGAATTCCTTGGATGGACAAACTAGTAGGCAGTGGTCTGCATTTCACCTGGGGGAATCCCCGTCAGTACGGTGAATAATGAATTTATGATGGTGGTGGCCTGTTGTTATAACAAAGACACAAGGTGTGTCGAGAATGAAAAGGGGGAGGTCATAATCAACCTCACTGCCCGGCACTTCGAGATCATGCTAGGCATTCCCCACCACCAGAATTTTGTGGCTGTAAGCCAAGAAGACTGCACCAAGGTATGGGAGGAAAATGAAGACAAGTGCATGCAGTTAATGAACGAGGTGTACTTAAAGAATAAGAAGGTGATAACCAGGTGGCCACAGGTTATTCACCGCAGCGACTTCTCTGAGGAATTGAGTGATACCATCACCTTCCTAAGCAGAGTATTTGGGCTTTCTGATGCCCATTACTTCCACAAATGGATGCTCAAGTATCTAGAAACCATGAATAAAAACGTGCTTGATCAGTGCTTTGAATGGGCAGAAATCATAAGCAGCACCATCTCTGAGTAGCTCCAACAACTCACCACAACGGGGAGGTTCTACATGAACTCCTACGTAGTCTACGCTGCAGCCTCAGAGAGAGACTATCCAGCACTGAGCCGATGTGGGGTTTGGCCTCAGGTGAAAATATATGAGTACTACCCAGAGTTGAAGCTGGAGAACAACATCCCACAGTTCACCAAGATCAACGATGCCTTTTTCTATGGCATCATCTGCCTATTGAGGCCCAATATGACTCACGGTCGAATGACCAAGAGCATAGTCATGGCAACCAAGAAGTGGGGGGTGTTGTTTACACAATTCCCCACTTTCACCTATCTCAGAGCAGCTAACTTCTTGGGGGAGCCCACTAAATTACCAAGGTATGCAGGCCCTAAGCTGATCCTGTTGGAGCTATCCAGGTAGCTCATAACATATCACGAGAAGTGCCTGAAAAGGAAGAAGGGTGGAACTCCTTTCCCCCTCACAGTGGGCAGGTACACCTGCATTTCTCACACCAAGGCCCGAGAAATGTTCACAGAGCTGGAACTGCTTAACCTAAAGCACAATTTCTTGGCAAGGCCCACCTTTGATCCAAGAAATTACCTCCCAAAGGAAAAACTCGATCTGATCCACGTTCCACAGATCGAGGACATCTACATCGACCTGTATCACGAGGTCGAACTCAGGAGAAAGGATCACTCCCACCTGGCCCTAGCGGAAATTATTCAATATGGTGTGGCCATTGTTCCAAAAGGTTTCCAAACAACCGATCAAGAAGTTGATCAGGTATATCTAGACACGGATGGGGACAACTGGCCATTTGCTGAAATTGATAGGACAAAGGCACCTCAGACCATTGAGGTAAGGGTTAAGGACACACTGCGGTGAACAGAGCATTGGTGCAGAATGAATGGCCTTATCTACCTTGGAGTAGATTTCACCACGTCCCCTTTGGGCAACGCACCTGCCAGGTCAAAGCATCTGCCAAAGGGAAAAGGCAAAGATAAAGAGGGAGAATCAAGCTCCGCTCAAGAAGAAGCTCCTGAGAGCCCTCCTTCCACCACACAGGAACAGGTTGTAACTCTGGTATCCCCAGAGAAAGAAGTGGCAGAGAGTGTTCCAATGGGCACATCCACTCAGGATGTTGCCACTGCTACAACCATGGAGGTTCCCACTGTCCCTTCTCCCCCTCCTCATGTGACTCAAGTGACCATTCCTTTGGTTGTATCCTCTCCCCCATCTTCTACTGTTCCCCCTTCCTCTTCCTCCATTTTCTCTTCCCTCGCGGAGCTGTCCCCCACCATTTCTTCTCTCATCTCTCAGCTCCCTTCCACTCCCACGACTACCTCCCCTGCAGTGTCTCTTCCTCCCGTGAGCACTTTCTTGGCCTCTCTCTCGATGCCACCACCAAGTGTCTCGACCCATTTCCCCTCATCCACTGCAGCTGCTCCCTCTTCCACCTCTGGTCCCACTCCCTTAAGTCCAGCATGGATCTCCCAGCACCTGAGTCAGCATAAGAGGAAAGTCCCCATTGCACCAATGGACTTTTCCGTTATCCCAGCAAAAGGGGCTAAGAAGCAAAAGCCTATAACCCGCTTCTCTTAGAGTACATCGGGAGAAAGAGTGATGGAGATTGCGTATCCTGATCCTACAAAGGATAAAAAGGATCTGTCCCCTACAGATTATACAGTGACGCAGGTCACAATGGGAACGTCATCTAAGAGCCTTCAAGGAGAGGCCCTATCTGCGGTGGATGCCCTTTGCAAGAAGCTTCAAGAAGCAAAGGAAGAGAAGAGGCTACTGAAAGAGTAGAATAAGCATCTTCTCCATGCCCTACAGAAAATGGGCAGTGCACCTCCTACAACTGCCACTGAAACTCCTGAGGTCCTTAGTCAGGATAAGATAAACGAATACGCCAAGATTGGTGAACAAGGCATGGCAGTATCTGCCTGGAGAGACCAGATCCTCAAAGACAGTGAGGAAGTAATTGTCAAGTTCACTGAATTATATCAGAACATTGGTCAGGCGAACAAGGAACTCCAGGTGATTGCAGGACCTATCTCTGAAGAGTTGGACCATGCTAGGTTGCAACATGAGACATTCCAGAAGATGCTTGACTGCTCAGTCGATGATTTAGTTAAATTTGGCATCTTCGATCACCCCAGGGTACCCAGCAAAATCCTTGCTGCTTTGGACTACCAGGTCGATCAGATGGAATTTGTCCTGGAGAAGATAGACAAGGTCAAGGAGGAAGCCCTGGATGCAATGCATCAAATGGAGAAAATTGTCCTAAGAATGTCTCCGGGCTTGCTCACTCCTTCATTCACCTTGAGGAAGGCAGATGAAACCATTTGGATCTTCAAGGAGATCGTCTCTCAAGGGCTAGGGCCAGAAGTCACTTTCGACACTGAATCCATCAATAACCTTCTAGCCTGCCGTGATTTTGTGGGGTACCTGATGGAGGCAGGTAATGAATATTTCAAGCTCCCTGAAAAACTCAGAGATGAATGGGAGACTTGCGAGGTCATCGGTGATCATACCAAGGGTCCTGCCCAGGATCAACTGCAGCCGATGGTCAGTAAATTCATGGAATACCGGGCTCAATTCCACATTGTCTCTCCTGAGCAGAAGCAAGATACTCCCTTTCAGCCGTGAGATGACGACGAATAGCCTTCTTCCTCTTGGCTTTCATTTTGTAAATATCTAAAAGTATGTTGGCACAAATGATGACATCATCCATGTTGCACCATGGGATGTTGTCATCCACCAAGTTGCCCAAAGTCAACAGTTGACTTTTAGATTTTTTGTAGATATTTTGTAATTAGTTGTTGGTTCCTTTTGGCCTTCTCTCCTCTCCTCCTTCTATAAATACTTGGATACTTGTAGTATTCAAGTGGTGGACACTTTTTAGATGAAAAATAGAAGTGAGGAGAAAAGGCTTTGTACTTTTTGTAACAGAAGAAAATACTAATACAATATTGAGACTTTGTGCTGAATACCTGTGTTATGCATCAGAAACTTTCTTATGTTAGATCTGTATGTTTATTCGGTTGAATCTACCTCTACTTTTTTGTCATTTGTTCATCAGTATTGCTTTGTTCGTTTATGCAAGTAGGTTTGGCTCCTTTATTACCAATCCCAAAACATAGACCTTCTGATCTTTCTGCTTTGGAATTCATTTCTTTTCTCCCTTCGGATCTATCTATCTTACCTTCGTCTTACCCCTCTTTCCTTTCTTTTCATAGTTGGAAACACCCCAACTGGGATGAGATCCCAAACCCCCGAAGGTGGAATATTGTGAGACTTGCACAGATTCCTGCTGGTAGAATAGCAATAAACCAGTTTCGCTTTGTTGTCTCAAAGAGGGGCTATGCCCTGCACACTGTTGGCTCGTCTATCCATAGATCTACCCACCTGACAGATTTTCGGACCAACAGTTTTTGGCGACTCTACTGGGGATCGAACAGATCTATTTGATAAAATTGTAAAAATCACTATCTGTTTGCAAATTTTAACTTTTTTTCAAAATCCAATTTTTTTTGCAAAAGTGATCCAAACTGAAAATTTTCTTCAGAGACCCATAGATTTGGGCTAGTTAGAGATCTTTAGTTCGCTGAGTTTTTACAAAAACCCGTATTTTTCCGTAGATCTGAGTTTCTGACTGTTTTACAAAATTTCAAACCCTTGCAAAAGTCAACTCTAAGATCCGAAAATCAGCTTACTAAGTTGGCCATTATTTTATCCTCGTTAATATTTGTCATTAAACTGCAATCGGTTTTCAAAAAAGGGATAAAATTAAATATTTAGAAAAGGTACATGCTGCTGATTTTTATCAGAAAAATCAGAAAATCAGCAAGTACAACTAAAAAGAGTTTTTAAATCTGCTCAAAAATATTGTAGATCTGAGAGATACACTGGTGGGTGAACCATTTACTCGTAGCAGGAAAGCTCGTGGAGAAGTTGATCCTACTTTTGATCTACTTCAAAGGCACAACTTCAGTATTACACCGGCACGCTTCTCATCGCTAAGTTCAGCTGACCGGTCATCCAGAAGTGTCTCACCTCCACGAAGGAAGCATTTTTCACAAGGAACATCCTCATCTCTTTGCAGTGCTTTGCTGCTCAGTGGAACCTGTGCTTCCAGCTCACGTCCTTTTTCCAGCTGTTCAAATGGCAGTACCATGGGGAAATGCTATGGGCCCACTTGCTTTGCCACATCCTGTTCACGCGCTCCCTCATGGAAATTGAAAGAATTTCCCCAAATTTGATGGAAGCGGAAACCAAAGTACGGATTCACACATATCTGCATTCATCATGTCATGCAGTATCCTGGATGTGACCCATGAGGATGTGTTAGTTCACCTCTTCCTGGAAACCTTGCAAGGACCCACAGCGGAATGGTTTCAGCATTTGCCGGCCGGATCTATCACTAGTTGGGCCACCTTATGGACTGCATTTGAAGAAAGGTATAAGCCTTCAGAAGACGCGTTTGCGTTACTGTCAAAGATCACCCACCTGAAGAAGGAGGTCAATGAAACCATGCGTGATTTCATCACCCGTTTCAATTCACTAATCAATCGTGTTCCGCCTGCCATGCTGCCAACACCAGAAAATCAAAAGTGTTTCTTCGTCAACGCCATGAGCTCAAAAGTAAGTTTCTTACTCTTGCAAGAACAAGTCACTACTCTGGTTCTCGCCCAAGCTGCTGCCATTCAGATTGAAGATAACTTGCTAATATCTGGCGAATTAAAGCAAGAGCCATCCAAGCCAAAAGTTTCAACTCCTTCTCAAGCCACTTCATCAGATCTGGCATTCCAGAAGATGGTGAATGACTTGCTCGCGTTAAAGAAGCAGTTAGCTCAAGCTTCTCCGAGCTCTTCATACTGAGATATCCCATGAAGGAATTTCACTTCCAACAATGTCCCACAAAGGCCACGTTTATCTACGAATGCTCCATGGTTGGCACTTGAGGCCCCTCCGATCAATGCCTGGTCGAAATCGAAGAAGAGGAGCAAAATTATGAAGAACCTTCATCGCCAGGTGAAGGTGATCAAGATGTCGGTGAACCGACTGGTGACTCTACTATCGGGTATATGGAATTTGATGAGGAGGAATCTGATGAAGAAGAGGGTACCCAAGGATATGCAAGTGGGTAGTCATATGCTGTTTTCACCCGCTCGCAAGGAAAAGAAGCAGAAGTTGCTGCCAGGATGCAAAAAGAGAAGGCCGTGTCAAACACGCCTCCAACCATCGCTAAAAGAGGTAATCCCCTTCCTGCTCAACCTGTTATTAAGTCTTTTTTGAAGAAATATTTTTCCCCTATCTCCCCTCTGAATCAGCCCTCTCATATTCCTATCAAGACCAGTAATCCTACCCTATCATCGTGAAATGAGGGACTCATTCCTTCATCAACGCAACCCTTGGCCGCGTTTGACATAATTGATCATGCTAAAAAGACCAAGATCCAAATGTCTGAAGCCGAGTATCTTCAGTCAAACCCTGAACAACTTGTAAGGTTGACCGAATATATTCAAAGCCAAGCTGTCATAACTCCTCAGACCTCCCCGAAAGGAATTCTTTCTACTCCTCCTGCATCTCGCATAAATGTTGCCTCGACTTTTGCGTCAGGCAAAATAGAACCTTTCTATCTCTCTCTCCTAATCAATGGTCATAAGTTAAGCAACTGCATAATTGATTCTGGAGCTTCTGACAATGTCATGCTGGTAAAATTTGCTCATGCTCTGGGTCTCACACTTACCAAGCCTTTCGGCAGATGTTACTCCTTGGAAACTAAGCAGGTTCCGTTGATCGGTCAGATCAAAGACGCGCAGTTCGCATTTGTAGCGTTCCCAGAGAAAAGAGTAAAGATGACCGTCCTCGTTGCCGATATTCCGAAGCATATGGAATTCTACTAGGAAGGAGCTTTTGCAGTGAAGTTGGTGGAGAGATTCATATGGACTGGTCTAAGGCTAGAATCCCCGTCAAAGGTGTAATGCAAACATTGGAGCCGGAATCACAAAAGAAGTACTTGGTTACTAACTCTGATGACCCCAAAGCCCAAATTCTCTTCGAATCATCAGGGATGGGGAATTATTTCTTATCTACTGAGTCTGACAAAATGGATGTTCCCGTCTGGGAAGAGGATCTTAATAAGATATGGACGTTGCAGTTTGATGGCAGCTGTGCAACTAGTGGATGCGGTGCCGGAGCTGTGTTAATTTCCTCAGAGGAAGAGATTATTCCTCTTTCTTTCAAGTTGTAGTTTTTCAACATGAATAATACTACTGAGTATGAATCCTTACTACTTGGCATGCAGGCCACAAAGGAGAGGGGAATCAAGAACTTGAAAGTGCAAGGTGATGCAGAGCTGGTCGTAAATCAAGTAAAAAGGATATACCAAGTAAAAAATGAAAGGCTCAGGCATTACCACAACGCGGTATGGGACAACGTTGAGGAGTTTGATGCTTTTTCAATAAAATCCATTCCAAGAGCTCAGAATGACATGGCTGATTCATTAGCCATCTCAGCATCCCTCATGCTCCCCCACCCAGGGTTGAAAACAGACACATATACCATTGAGGTAGTTTTCCGCCCAAGTGTGCCAGAAAACTCTCAGCACTGGTAGGTATTCAATGACGACAATCAACTTATTGCCTTCCTAGAAAAAGTAGAAAATTTCAGTGAGCTTCATTTTGAAGGATCTACTTCTACATGCCGTGAATCTGTTACTGATCAAGACAATGAATCAAAAGGAAGTGATGGCATATGTCAGCTCAAAGGAAATAAAATTCCAAAAGGTTTGGTTTCTCTAGAATGTTTGTTCGACAGACATGATCATTTTGTCAGGAGGAATAGGCAAGATAATCCTAACTCCTCTCTAGAGACCAAGCCGGTCAATCTAGGTTCTGTGGAGCATCCGCAGTTTGTAAACATCGGAAAATGTTGCACACCTGAAGAAAAGTGAAAGTTTGTCAAATTGCTGAAGAAATATATGGATGTATTGGCATGGTCCTATGCTGATCTAAAGTCTTTCAAGCCAAAGGACGTCCAGCATGACATCCCGTTGAAAGAAGGTGTCAAACCCTTTCGCCAGAAACAGAGGCACTATAATCCCAAGATCTCAGGTACCATCCAGGCTGAAATACAGAAGATGCTGGATGCAAGGATCATTTTTCCTATCCATCACAGTACCTGGGTCGTGAATATCGTGCCAGTACGCAATAAAAATGGTGAGATATGCATCTGCATAGATTTTCGAAACCTGAATCAGGCGTCCCTGAAAGACAACTACCCGCTTCCCATAATGGACCAAGTTCTGCAGGCAGTAACTGGTTCAGAAATGTTGTCCATGCTTGATGGTTTTTCGGGCTATAATCAGATTGAAGTCTCACCTGAAGACCAATTCAAAACAACATTCACTACCCCCTGGGGCACATTCACCTATAGCAGGATGCCTTTTGGCTTGACCAACGCTGGTGCCACTTTTCAGTGGGTGATGGACTTCGCATTCAAAGGTATGATGGGAAAGGTTATCGTAGTTTATTTGGATGACTTAACTGTGTTCTCTAAATAGTGAAATGATCATTGTGATCATTTGGAACAAGTATTGACTAGATGCCGAGAGCACGAGATCTCCCTGAATCCAAAAAAGTCTGTTTTCGGGGTCACGGAAGGAAAGTTGTTGGGACACATTGTTAGCAAAGAAGGGACAAAGATAGATGCCGAAAGGGTTAGGGCTATTCAGAGCCTTACTTTACCCACAAGCAAGACCGGCATTCACTCTTTCTTCAGAAAAGTAAACTTTCTCAGGTGCTTCGTTCCCGACTTTGCTGAAAAGACTCACCACATATCAAACATGATGAAAGGGTCACCAACTTTCCGGTGGAGCGAAGAAGGAAAGGTGTCATTCGAGGATATAAAAGCCTCCGTCGCTCGTGCACCAGTCCTGGTATGTCCCGATTTCTCCAAGGATTTTATCATGTATAGCTATGCATCTGAGCATACTGTATCGGCCATCTTAATGCAAAAGAATTCTGAAAGTGTTGAATCTCCAATCACGTTCATGAGCTCTCCCCTCAAGCCTCATGAATTGAAGATGTCTCAGTTGGAAAAACATGCCTTCGCCATTGTCAAAGTAGTCAAGAACTTCAGGTATTATATTCTAAACTCTCATACAGTGGTGCTAGTCCCTGACATGGCAGTCAAGTCAATTTTAACTCAACAGGAGTTAGGGAGTTTGCAAGGGAATTGGATCGCAAAGGTCCAGGAGTACGATCTAGATATAAAACCAACCAAGCTAGTAAGAGGTAAGGGTCTATGTCAGCTTATGGCTGAAAACCAAGATTCAGGAGACCCTGAGGAAAAGGATGATTGCATCGATGGAACACGAGGTCAGCTGGAGAAAGCCGATTCTCTACCCATGGTTCTATTTGTCGCGACTAGCGATGAATGGTATTCTGATATCACTTTCTTTCTCACTTACGGTGAGTGCCCAGCTCATCTGACTTCAAAGGAGAAGCATACTATAAAGCTCAGAGCAGCCAGATATGTCATCTAGGATGACTGTTTATACAAACGTGACATAGATGGCATCTTCTTGCGATGTGTTGACAAGCCACAACAGATAAAGCTACTTGAAATTTTCATGATTCAGCTTGTGGTGGTCATTTCTCCTCTTCCGTGACAGCACACAAGATCATCTGGGCTAGGTACTATTGGCCAACGCTGTTTCAGGATACAACCACCTGGGTAGCAAAATGTGAGCTCTGCCAACAATTTTTTGGCAAACCAAAATTGGCTGCTTTTCCCCTCAGGCTGGTTGTTATTGATGAACCATTCAGGCAGTGGGGAATTGAATTTATTGGAGCACTCCATCCCCAATCGAGTGCAGGACATAGTTATGTCCTGACAACAACAGATTACTTCACCAAATGGGTGGAGGCCATACCTGTCAAGAATGCCACCTCTGAAGTTGTTTGCAATTTCATCAAAGAGAATATCATTGTAAGGTTTGGCATTCCAAACAAAATCGTTGCTGATAATGCTTCCAACTTCTCCTCATGGGAAGTTATTGGTTTTTGCTATGAATATGGGATAACCTTGGCCCATGCCTCAGATTATTACCCCTCAGGAAATGGTCAGGCAGAATCTAGTAATAAAAACTTAGTGACCATCATACGGAAGCTAGTTGATGAGAATCAGCGGACGTGGCACAAGTCATTGTATGACGCTTTGTGGGTGGACCGCATTACTCCCAAGAGGTCTCTCGGTATGTCACCTTTTCAAGTGTTATATGGAATCGACGCTGAGCTCCCCATTTCTGCAGAACTTCCTGCTCTGTGCTTGGCACGAGCGAGTGAAGATGAGACTTTCCAAAATTCTCTTGAAAAGAGGATCATGTATCTAGCAGAGCTTGAAGAAAAGAGAGTAAAGGTGGTCGACAGAATCACCGAACATCAGAATCAAGTCAAGAGACTGTTCGATAAAAAGGCCAAGTAGAGGGATTTCCAGGTGGGAGATCTCGTCCTTCTATGGGACAAGCGAAGAGAGCCGAAAGGCATGCACGGAAAATTTGATTCTCTATGGAGGGGACCTTTCAAGATCAAGCGGCTCAATGGAGAGTATAGCTTCTATCTCTCATATCCGGATGGAACCGAGCTCCCGCTTCCCTATAGCGGGCAACATCTCAAAATATTCAAGAAGTAGAGCTTGCTCTCTTCTTTGTACAGTTTGCTTTGGTTGTGTGTTTGTTTTGTCATGTGTTTGCTTTCTGTTTGTTGTGTGTTCCCTGTCTTCCCTTTCGGTCGCCCTTGTTTTTGACTCTGTTACCCAATGGATAGGCACATGTTGATCTGGGATTCTCTACCCTTAAGCTTCACTTAAAGATAGTCCCCAGAAAGAGCCAGCTGTTATCCTGCAAAATTGACAAGGGAAATTTTACAGGTAACCTTACCAAAATTTTGTTCTGTTTCCTCGTAGAGGTCCCTCAGCGTTCGGAATGGTGTAAAATTCCTTTCCGAAAAATCTGGTTTCTCGAACTTAGTCATTTTGGTCCTTTTTAGGCTGGGCGCAGATTTTGTCCATGCAACACAAAGCTTATTTGTGCCCCCTTTTATTCCTTTGGCACACCCTTTGGAGTGTTAACACAACAATTGTTGCACCTCCCCATGATGCACCTTTCTTGCTTGCGCCAAGGCGCATGCGCCGACATGTCAACAACAAAAATGTTGCGCCCTTAAACGGTGCGCCAAAGTGCTCAAAATCCCATGTTGACAGTCCTGAATCTGCGCCAAGGGCGCAGATATTTCCTTGCTGACAGACGCATAACCGCGCCAAAGGGCACAAAGGTTTTCATGTCGACATACTTTTTTGTGCGCCCTTTGCAAAAGTTGGTGGCACATTTATTGCGCCTTTTGCTATATATAGGCGCATCCACCCTGTCATTTTCACAATTGAAAAACACGTGAAAATCTTATTTCTCTACACCTGTCAGCGCCCTTGTCATCCTCGTGTCACGTTCATGGACCCCACTTCATTCCTCTCAGCCTATATATCTCCGGTAAGTGGCTCTTGCTTTTCTTATGGTTTTGCTTGTTGCTCTGCTATGGTTTTGCTTGTTATTGATTAAATATTGAAACCTAAGTGGCTTCCCCCCAAACCAGTCTTCCCCTCCTTCCAGATCTGCTGGCCTGGAGGGCTTTGTCCCAAAAAATGAACCCAGATCTTCTCTGCTATGTTCCCCCCCACTGTCAAGATTCATGTTGAAGGAGGCCTAAAAACCACAAACCCATCTAGAAGGAGAGAAAACCTAAAAGCTATCATTTCCACCCGTAGTTTTCTCTTGGCGCAATCACCTACCTTGTTACAAAAAACACAGTCGCGCCAAGAGGGTGCACTGTCCCCAATTGCAGCACGAATCCTTCCTGCGCTAAGCAAAACCAAGTAAATCCTAACCCCAGCGCAGGCGCAATCCTGCTTACAACAACAAAAGTGTCATGCAATCCTTTCCTGCGCCGCGCCAAAGGCCCCATTGGCACACATAAAGTTAGTGATACACCTTTTAATGTTATGCCCCATTTATTCCCTTGGCGCACCAAAATTCCATGCAACATGTCCCATATCTGCGCCCTTGGCGCATCCTGCCCTCATGCAACACCAAATTTATTTGTGCCCAGTATAAAACCTCATATAATGGCGCAGGTGCACATCTGTCTACAACAACAACAATGTTATATGTAAATTTCCTGCGCCCTGTGCCCTTTGGCGCTGATTTCTTCCTTGCAACACTCCACTTCAGTGCGCCATACTTTTAACCCTGCAGCCTGCAACTTTCCTGCGCCCTGCACCCAGAGGCTTTTAAATTACTAACTCCTCATTCTGTAGAGCTTTGATGGAAGATCTAACAGCTAACATGGCTCTTCTGCATTGGACTTCACTCCTTCTTGCAGATCAGCAACTGAACTCAGATCCGCATATGTCTACATCAAGCAAGAGGCCAACCAAGTCAAAGGGTAAGGCCAAACTCACAGAGGAAGAGATGAAATACAAATATCAAAGGGTCAGAATGCCCGAGTCCCAGGCAGAATGTGACCTAGACATCAGAGATTCCGAACTTGGCCACATCAACATGGATGATTTTTGGGCCAGAACCAGGAGGGTCACAGGTAGTCCTTGGATGGACAAACTGGTAGGCAGTGGTCTGCATTTCACTGGGGGAATCCCCGTCAGTGCGGTGAATAATGAATTTATGATGGTGGTGGCCCGCTGTTATAACAAAGACACAAGGTGTGTCGAGAATGAAAAGGGTGAGGTCATAATCAACCTCACTGCCCGGCACTTCGAGATCATGCTAGGCATTCCCCACCACTGGCATTTTGTGGCTGTAAGCCAAGAAGACTGCACCAAGGCGTGGGAGGAAAATGAAGACAAGTGCATGTAGTTAATGAACGAGGTGTACTTAAAGAATAAGAAGGTGATAACCAGGTGGCCATAGGTTATTCACCGCAGCGACTTCTCTGAGGAACTGAGTGATACCATCACCTTCCTAAGCAGAGTTTTTGGGCTTTCTGATGCCCATTACTTCCACAAATGGATGCTCAGGTATCTGGAAACCATGAATAAAAACGTGCCTGATCAGCGTTTTGAATGGGTAGAAATCATAAGCAGCACCATCTCTGAGCAGCTCCAACAACTCACCACAACGGGGAGGTTCTACATGAACTCCTACGTAGTCTACGCTGCAGCCTCAGAGAGAGACTATCCAGTGCTGAGCCGATGTGGGGTTTGGCCTCAGGTGAAAATATACGAATACTACCCAGAGTTGAAGCTGGAGAACAGCATCCCACAGTTCACCAAGATCAACGATGCCTTTTTCTATGGCATCATCTGCCTATTGAGGCCCAATATGACTCACGGTCGAACGACCAAGAGCATAGTCACGGCAACTGAGAAGTGGGGGGCATTGTTTACACAATTCCCCACCTTCACCTATCTCAGAGCAGCCAACTTCTTGGGGGAGCCCACTAAATTACCAAGGTATGCAGGCCCTAAGCTGATCCTGTTGGAGCTATCCAGGTAGCTTATAACATATCATGAGAAGTGCCTGAAAAGGAAGAAGGGTGGAACTCCTTTCCCCCTCACAGTGGGCAGGTACACCTGCATTTCTCACACCAAAGCCCGGGAAATGTTCGCAGAGCTGGAACTACTTAACCTAAAACACAATTTCCTGGCAAGGCCCACCTTTGATCCAAGAAATTGCCTCCCAAAGACAAAACTCGATCTGATCCACGTTCCACAGATCGAGGACATCTACATCGACCTGTATCACGAGGTCAAACTCAGGAGAAAGGATCACTCCCGCCTGGCCCTAGCAGAAATTATTCAATATGGCATGGCCATTGTTCCAAAAGGTTTCCAAACAACCGATCAAGAAGTTGATCAGGTATATCTAGACACGGATGGGGACAACTGGCTGTTCCCTGAAATTGATAGGACAAAGGCACCTCAGACCATTGAGGTAAGGGTTAAGGACACACTGCGGTGAATAGAGCATTGGTGTAGAATGAACGGCCTTATCTACCTTGGAGTAGATTTCACCACGTCCCCTTTGGGCAACGCACCTGCCAGGTCAAAGCATCTGCCAAAGGGAAAAGGCAAAGATAAAGAGGGAGAATCAAGCTCCGCTCAAGAAGAAGCTCCCGAGAGCCCTCCTTCCACCACACAGGAACAGGTTGTAACTCTGGTATCCCTAGAGAAAGGAGTGGCAGAGAGTGTTCTAATGGGCACATCCACTCAGGATGTTGCCACTGCTACAACCATGGAGGTTCCCACCATCCCTTCTCCCCCTCCTCATGTGACTCAAGCGACCATTCCTTTGGTTGTATCCTCTCCCCCATCTTCTACTGTTCCCCCTTCCTCTTCCTCCATTTTCTCTTCCCTCACGGAGCTATCCCCCACCATTTCTTCTCTCATCTCTCAGCTCCCTTCCACTCCCACGACTACCTCCCCTGCAGTGTCTCTTCCTCCCGTGAGCACTTTCTTGGCCTCTCTCTCGATGCCGCCACCAAGTGTCTCGACCCATTTCCCCTCATCCACTGCAGTTGCTCCCTCTTCCACCTCTGGTCCCACTCCCTTAAGTCCAACATGGATCTCCCAGCACCTGAGTCAGCATAAGAGGAAAGTCCCCATTGCACCAATGGACTTTTCCGTTATCCCAGCAAAAGGGGCTAAGAAGCAAAATCCTATAACCCGCTTCTCTCAGAGTGCATCGGGAGAAAGAGTGATGGAGATTGCGTATCCCGATCCTACAAAGGATAAAAAGGATCTGTCCCCTACAGATTATACAGTGACGTAGGTCACAATGGGAACGTCATCCGAGAGCCTTCAAGGAGAGGCCCTATCTGCGGTGGATGCCCTTTGCAAGAAGCTTCAAGAAGCAAAGGAAGAGAAGAGGCTACTAAAAGAGTAGAATAAGCATCTTCTCCACGCCCTGCAGAAAATGGGAAGTGCACCTCCTACAACTGCCACTGAAACTCCTGAGGTCCTTAGTCAGGATAAGATAAACGAATACGCTAAGATTGTCGAACAAGGCATGGCAGTATCTTCCTGGAGAGACCAGATCCTCAAAGACAGCGAGGAAGTAATTGTCAAGTTCACTGAATTATATCAGAACATTAGTCAGGCGAACAAGGAACTCCAGGCGATTGCGGGACCTATCTCCGAAGAGTTGGACCATGCTAGGTTGCAACATGAGACATTCTAGAAGATGCTTGACTTCTCGGTCGATGATTTAGTTAAATTTGGCATCTTCGATCACCCCAGGGTACCCAGCAAAATCCTTGCTGCTTTGGACTACCTGGTCGATCAGATGGAATTTGTCCTGGAGAAGATAGACAAGGTCAAGGAGGAAGCCCTGGATACAATGCATCAAATGGAGCAAATTGTCCTAAGAATGTCTCCAGGCTTGCTCACTCCTTCATTCACCTTGAGGAAGGTAGATGAAACCATTCGGATCTTCAAGGAGATCGTCTCTCAAGGGCTAGGGCCAGAAGTCACTTTCGACACTGAATCCATCAATAACCTTCTGGCCTACCGTGATTTTGTGGGGTACCTGATGGAAGCAGGTAATGAATATTTCAAGCTCCCCGAAAAACTCAGAGATGAACGGGAGACTTGTGAGGTCATCGGTGATCATACCAAGGGTCCTGCCCAGGATCAACTGCAGCCGATGGTCAGTAAATTCATGGAATACCGGGCTCAATTCCACATTGTCTCTCCTGAGCAGAAGCAAGATACTCCCTTTCATCTGCGAGATGACGATGAATATCCTTCTTCCTCTTGGCTTTCATTTTGTAAATATCTAAAAGTATGTTGGCACAAATGATGACATCATCCATGTTGCACCATGGGATGTTGTCATCCACCAAGTTGCCCAAAGTCAACAGTTGACTTTTAGATATTTTGTAGATATTTTGTAATTAGTTGTTGGTTTCTTTTTGCCTTCTCTCTTCTCCTCCTATAAATACTTGAATACTTGTTGTATTCAAGGGGTGGACACTTTTTAGATAAAAAATAGAAGTAAGGAGAAAAGGCTTTGCACTTTTTGTAACAGAAGAAAATACTAATACAATATTGAGACTTTGTGTTGAATACCTGTGTTATGCATCAGAAATTTCTTATGTTAGATCTGTATGTTTATTCTGTTGAATCTACCTCTACTTTTTTGTCATTTGTTCATCAGTATTGCTTTGTTCATTTATGCAAGTAGGTTTGGCTCCATTTATTACCAATCCCAAAACATAGACCCTCTGATCTTTCTGCTTTGGAATTCATTTCTTTTCTCCCTTCGGATCTATCTATCCTATCTTCGTCTTTCCCTTCTTTCCTTTCTTTTCATAGTTGGAAACACCCTAACTGGGATAAGATCCCAAACCCCTGAAGGTGGAATATTGTTAGACTTGCATAGATTCCTACTGGTAGAATAGCAATAAACCAGTTTCATGTTGCTATCTCAAAGAGGGGCTATGCCCTGCACACTGTTGGCTCGTCTATCCATAGATCTTCCCACCCGACAGATTTTCGGACCAACACTATGAAAACCAATTTCAGAGCTTTTACATAGACCAAGGCACCTAGATTATAGACCAAGGTGCTCCTAGGTGCTCCAGTACTCCTCTAGGCGCTCCAATCTAGAAAAATATCCTAGATCCACTCTTTTTGGGACTTCTACACAATTTTTCCTCTCCTAATTTTTCCATTCACCTCTACAACACTCTCCGACATGAATCTATTATTAGCTGAGTTCGTTCCTCACCCTCTTTTTCCTATTAGGGTTATAATTTCCTTTTGCATAGTTATTTAGCTCATTTACATTATTGTTTACTACATTTTCTAATTTATTACAGTTGTTCATAGTTTAGATTAACTGGCCCCACACTACATAGTTAGCCCATTTTTAGTTAATCATTTTAGTAAACCTGACATCTTTCATGCTTAGGATCCTCATTTGTCTTCTATCATGGGTTGTCGAGTTTCTTTATCTGATTTTATTAAGAGATATCCTAATTGTCAAGTTTTTTTACAAAAATCCCAAGACACCAAGTATTTTGATGACAATACGCCACGACATGAATTAAGTTCTATGCTTTATTGTTTCTTCGTTGACCCTAGTCTTAATGATCCTCCATCTAATCAACCACTATTAGACTCAATTCAAGCCTTACATACATTATTTCAAGATAAATTTTCAGCCATGGAATCCACCATCACATCTCTTAGATCTGAAATTCAATATCTTAAGGATGCTTCTCAATCACATATTTGTGCTCCTTCTACATCTTATATATAATATATGTCCACTACATGTCATCTAGCTAAACCTCAAAACATTCCATTGCCTGAGCCTCTTATGTTTGAACACAATACTACACCACATGACATCCTTACTTAGCTCCTTAGTCATCATTAGATCACTTTTCCAACTAATCATTGTTATCCTGCTTATCGGCTTACAAAATATCAAAGCTGTCCATATTGCAACTATCATAGAATCAATGGAAATAATGGCAATGATTGTTATGTTATACAACGTAAGATCAAACATCTTGAGCGTCATGGTTTTATCTCCTTCAAGGTGGGTCCATCTGCAACTGCTACACCATGTTATACGGCTATTAGTGAGCCTCCCTCTAATCTTTCTATGAAATTTCAAGATGTCTCGATTATTCATTACATGCTTGATGTTGAAAATAAATCACATGTGCATAATGATTCTTCTCCTAGTTAGACAAATACTATAGTTCCATCCCATGATTCTCCTATTTCTGATGTCGCTTCTTCTCCACTTAATGAGAATCACACCACCATTTCTCTCGTGCCTTTTTCGAATGAACAAACACTGACTAAGAAATCACATATGGTATCCCCAAATCAACAAAGTCAACCACCTATCAAAATTAGTTCACAAACCACTCCTACCAAGTCATCTACTGCATTACCAAATAAACCTAAGTAGTCTCCCTTGAGACTCCATGCAACTTGGCCTCTTCTCAAATCTAAGCTCCAACTGGTTAATTTCATCCCAACAACTAATACATCTCAAAGTGTTTATGATATATTTTCACTTTCACCGCCATCGAATAGTTCTACTATAAACCTTGTCCAAAAAGGTCCCACCACACACAAACTTGGTCTTTGGTAGGTGAATCTTATCACTCTACCCTCTTGATGACACACTCATATTCTTATGGTTTTTATATGACTGTTGAGGGGTCCTTTACCATAAAGAATCTTGTTTCATCTTACATTACCATATTCCTCCGTTACACCACCACCTATACACACACACACCTATAAGACTTAAACGCTCCTTACACATCATCAATTAAACAAAATCTATAATGCTTCATCACCCTCATACACCATTTATCACATAGTACACATGTTATCATACACTTGGGGGGCATAACATCCCACACCCCCCTAATATTAACATCTACACATATCTCAATTTTGCATTCTCATACATCAATCTCATAACATACACATACTCATTACACACATTAGTGTCATTATTACCTGATGACACACTCTTGTGTTTCGGTTCACACTTAATTGTTGAGGGATTACAACTACAATGAACCCCACACATTGCACTATAGGCATTATACATTGCGTTTCATCACACATCACGCATCATACACCATACACCATACATTCTCCATGTTCGTCTACAACATGGTGCCATTTCCATATTCATACATCATACATTATACTCGTTCTCACCTTATGCATTTTACATCATACATTATTAGGATATTTATGCCTATTACCTCAAATCCTATACATAGGCATATAACATACATCATACACTGCACAACTTCATACCATTTTCTACATACTATACCAGTCTTCATCACATATGAGTCTAACATTACATTCATCCCTACATACTACATTACTCATCTATATACATGTATTACACTACATGTTATACATTCTACACATCTAGCATCTCATTCTACACACTACATTTTCACATATTCTATTCATCACATGGTCACATTTCATCATTGCATATACTACATTGTCTTCTACACACTACACTTAGTACCTGATGACCCACTTTAGTTCCTTAGTCCATACTCAACTGTTGAGGGTTTATAAATCAAATGGACCCTACACTCATCTATTTTACCTTTCATTATGCAACATTTTCAACCTAGTGACATACACTTTAGGCTAAATCGTCACCTCTTCTATAATTATGTAGTGGTATACATATTAGGTTACATCACCACTCCCTCTTTTCATCTTGTAGTGATATATGCTTAGGGATAAATCATCACTCTTCCTTTCATCTTATAGTGATATATTCTTTGGCTATAGGATTCATGCACACATCATTTCTAGGCCGCATCTCACCACTATAATTACACATTCATCACAACACATTAGACACAACATACACTTCAACCATTTCTTGATGACGCACTCTCATTTATGGTTCATTATTGACTGTTGAGGGGTAAAATAAAATGAACCTCATTGCATACAATTCCATTCACTCGAGGGGAACACAACTCCTATCATTCCATCTTGCATTCCATCCCATCCATCCACAACATAGTGCATTGTTTTGGGGGCATTTATTCTTGTTACTAGTTTTTTACATGATCACTTTACTAAACATGTTAGATTGATTTCTTATATGTCATTATTTATACCACCCACACATGCATGTTCATGCCTTTTTCTAGTTATGATCACAGATACAAATCCTTTACACACATCATGGATGCTCGTCTTCTACCCTTCCTACACTGGTTACTAGGGGCATCCACATTCGTCACTCACAGGTGTTATTGTTTCATTTTGTACTCAACACTTTACATTACCTAGTTATTTGCGCTTTGAAATATTGGTTATTTCTCTAACATGATAACGGGTGTTCCATATGCAACGCTTGTTTTGAAAGGTTTATATTTTTATATGACTACTAATTTTTCTTATATGTGTTTGTCTGTCATTGTTTGTTTCTTGTATGTGGGCCTTGCCCTATGTTTGGTGTACACACTTGTTTGTTGTTATGGCCATGATGGCCTTAGCTTGTCTTGTGACATCATGAGTGATGTCCCATTTTTGTAACCCGCTTTGTGTGGCTTACTTGTCTTCTTGCGTGTTTACACTACCGTGTTTGGTATTTTTTACATTGTCTACATACTTTACACTTATTTTATACATGCATGTGTTTTTGTACTAACACTTGTCTTTGGCTAGCCATCCTTATTTGTGCACGCCTTGGTTTTTACCGAGTGCATTCCCTTCCCCCTGCAGGGTAGAGTTACGGAGTAGATGCAATTGGTCCTCTTTTGGGGCCGCATTCTCCTATCAGCAACGTCACATGCACCCCAAAGAGAGGGGAATCATTTGGGGGTTTTCTACATACTAACACATAGATTCTACACTAGTTCGGTTCAATTACATACATTAAGTGGGTTCAAATTAGTCTACGAACCCATACACAATGGTTTTTACAAGGCATGGTGTCCTTGGCATTCTTGGAAGTAGTTACAGGATTAGAGGTTACATTGGGTGTGCCTCTCTACACTACTTTGGCCAGTGGTGTCGTATTGCCCAAAAAACTAGGAAGATATAGAGATCTCTTCACATTCATGGAATCGGTTAGAGCTTAGAGGAAACAAATCATTTCCTCCTTATAATTCTTCAGCCAGGGTGACGTGACATCACCCAAAAAACTTGCAATACAGGATATCCTTCTGCACTCTTTCTCTCAGCATGGATCAGGTGTACATTTTCCATTACATTTGTGTATTTTACATTTACATGCATCTTTTACATAGCATTTTTACACATACATACATACATATTTGACTACTTGATCATTTTCTCTTTGCAGGTTCAGCCGTAGGAGAAATAAGTAGTCAAATTGAGGGCAACAACAACAACAAAGTCAACAATAACACTTCATGACAACACACAATTTACTAACCATGCAGGTACATTACACACTACAAAAACTACACATGCATTCCACCCTAGGTTCACTCTCATCACTTTTTTATTTGCACATTTTTCATCTTTAGTTTCCATGCTCCACCATCTATTTTTCATTCCACGTTTTTATCTAGTCCTTCGACGCGTTTCTACTACACTCTTCATAGACATCAGGTATGTATCTTTATCTACTTTATGTTACCGATATTTCTATTCACCAACATAAAGTGGGGGAAAATGTAGTCACAAAATCATGCACTTTAGACATTATTTATCTCGGTCTCATACTACTATTTAGAAGGTTCTTGAGTGAAGAAAATACTAATTAACCCCCATCTTTTGGCCATCTTGTTTTATTTTATTTCGTCATTATCGACCCTTTTCATCTACATGCCCAGTCCATTTCAGTCATTTCCATTATTTTAGCATCGACTGGGGCACTCGAGCTAGTTTTGGGGCGCCCGTGGGTGCCCCAGTTCTTTTTGCACTTTCCAACCACTTTTTGAGCTCTTTCTAGCCATTTGACGTCTTTATCTTTCTTGTGGTCAGCCTTTTCGGGGTTAATTATAAAATTAGTTCAAGAGAACCCTATAAATATAAAGTTATGAGACCATAATGAGGGACCTAGCATCACTTAATACTATCACTCCATCTAGAGTTACATACATCTATTGCATTGGAGATCACTTGCATCCACATAGCTTTATCATCAAGGCTAGGAATTTTGTATCACACTTCATAGGGGGAGGGATTCTATTCTATCCCATGCACACATTCTACTACATTTTCTACACATAGTTATTTATCACTACTTCACAAAGTGCTACTGGCACAAGAGCAACTTAGGGCATGTTCACACATACTTGCACATAAAACTACATTGGGTCTAAGATGTAATAGATGGATCAATTAATAGGTCCACCATTATGGCAACTAAGGTCAGTCCAACCCCTTCATATGCATTATTATTTTTTAGGGTTTGATGTTCGTTTTGGGGGTCTTATATGTCTTTCTTTCATCTTGGAGTATTGGCAACACCTATGACAAGACAAAAAATTTGATGCGACACACAACAAAGGTTCCAGGCCATCTTCTGGCTCTGTAAAAACTAGTTTTAGAGCTTTTACACAGAACAAGGCACCTAGATTATAGACCAGAGCACCCATAAGTGCCCCAGTCCTCCTCCGAGTGCTCCAGTCTAGATAAATAACCCAAATCCACTCTTTTTGGGACTTCTACATAGTTGTTCCTCCTCCTAATTTTTCAAGGCACCTCTGCGACACTCTCCAGCACACATGCTATCAGCTGAGTTCTTTCCTCACTCTCTTTTATATATTAGGGTTAGAATTTCTTTTTTCATAGTTGTTTATCTCGTTTACATTATTGTTTACTACATTTATCTACATTATTACAATTGTTCATAGTTTAGATTAACTAGCCCCACACTACACAATTAGCCCATTTTTAGTTAATCACTAAGAATGAGCAGACATGGTCCTAAGTACAAGGTGTTTGTGAATAAAAAAGTCTACCCTACTACCCACGGTGCCAAAAACTAGTTTTCACCAAAGGACATGGCCAAAGGTGCCACAATTGTGTGGTTTAGATGACATGTTATTTTTAGTCGTAGGGTATTGTACGTACCCAAAATTGTAAGGGTACTGTGCTACCGGAACGATGTTACACATGCCCCAATGATGATACAGGTCTCCTTGCAAGGTGTTCGAGATCCAAAAAAGCTCTCCAAGTGTATGTTAACATCCCGCATGCCCCGCTTAGCCTCCGCGTGCTTTGTTTTGCTCTTTTCCCCTCTTTTCCTTTGCATTTTGTCTTCAGTGACGAAACTGCCACCCTGCCTAGGTGGCGGTCTCGTGACTGCCACCCAGGCAGGGCGGCGGTCCTGTAACCACCCCCTGCTTAGGGCGGCGGTCCTTCATGCGTTTGCCAACATGCTTCTTTTAATGCGACTCGCGTAAATTTTCAACTTTTACCAGCTTTCTCATCCGTTTTTGCTTGTATTTATGATTTTGGTTCCCTGGAATAGTGTTTCTTCATTGCTTATAGTAAAATAGCCCTAGTTAGAGTTACCTTTGGGTGAATGGGAATTCTATAAATAGCTGGTTTGATTACAAGCAAATGGCCCCTCAAAACTGTCCCTCATCCTCTCATTTCAATAGTTTAGTCTTTCAGTTCTTGCTTAGGAATTCAATAGTTTTCATTTGTTGCATGCATAGTTAGTCTTATTCTGCTGTTTAGAAGCCACATGATCTTCTTGTTCTAGTGTTATTACTATTTCATATAATATATTGAGGTAGGATAGTTTCATTTTCAGTCTGAAGCCATTAGAGTTGCAGGTTTTGTTCGTCAAGAAGGATAGTTTCAGGTTTTGGATGTTTTTTGTTGTGCGACTCACAATAAATCCCACTAGGAATTGCATAAGCCAAGCTCTGTTCTCTTGCGTTATCCCTCTCCTACTTGCATTTTATTCAGTCTACATCCAAAGTCGTCATTGTTCTAATACCTACTCCTGTTGATGCTAGAATTACATGCTTTTCTGGATTCACGTGAGCACAAAGGAATGAGGAGACCAAACTGAGGGGACAAAGCCACACACAATCGGATTTGCCACTGTTATGCAAAATCCAGGTTCAAGCTATCAAAGTTCTAGTTAAAATATATCAAATAGAGTAGTGAATCATTTCATTTCAGTTAATCTCGCTTTTGATATTGCCGGGGAAGTTCTGGGGATTAATAGTTTCTGAGAAACTATGATTCATTCCTCACTTCTGAGGTAAGATTGGGGGTCTTTCAAATAGATTAGATTAGTTATTTGGTTATTCAGAATAGATTCACAACTGCACAGGCAGGTAGCTATACTTGGCTACTTTGTTTTTTTTAAATTCTATTATTAGCTTAGTTGTCATTTTCTAGATATTAGATAATTTCTCTTTCAATTCTATTAAATAGTTGTTATCTTAATTTTGTTAAATACTCTGTCAAAAATACAAAAATAGAGAATTTATATATGTTGTGGATATACTTTGCATAATTAGTTTACTTTGCTTTAGTTAGATTTATATAGTTTCTTTTGTATGACAATCACGGGACCTAGGGAGCCCAAAGAATACGTATTCAAGTCAATCATACCTCAACCCAATCTTGTTGTAACAATAACTGATATAGACCAAAATCTCAGAATTCAGGTCTTCCGAACAACAACAGACCTACACGAAATTAGCTCATAGTTCAGAGGATTAAACATAGAAGACGACAAAGCGCATATGTTTTGGTCAAACCAGCCAAACTACAGATTGCCCTAATAAATATCTGTGTGACTGTAGAAGGTCTTGAAAGAGATCAAACGTTTGGATATGATCCTTTGGTCCCACAGCCAAACACAGGAGACATCCTCATTGACATAGACACTTGCTTAAGAATTCAAGTTGCCAGAACACCTGTAAGGTACTTTGAGAAGATTACGCAACTTTTAGTTCTAAACATAGAGGCCGAAAAGGCATATGACTACTGGATATTAGGGATTAGGGATTGATTCTACACATTACCATAGGAGGCCCACAATGACCATGAACCTACCGTTGTGATCCACAGGTCCCACAACCCAACGGGCCCATAGGTCAATCAGACGTTGATGCCGGTTTACACACATTAGTATTTAGATCCTCTCCACTTCCACTAAGCATTATCCCACAACTATCCTCACTAGACGTAGTAGCTAATCAAGCTAAGGATTTCTAGACTAGACCAGAGAATCGCCCATAGAATCCACCATACATGCATCATCCATTTTTCATGACCTTGTCGGGGGATATCTGCGAAGCACCCACAAGTTATCTTCCACGTATCACACAACCTATAGATTGGATCATGCCAGAGCTCGATATTGATTGGAGCCTTCGAGCAGTCATCCTCACCGAACAATCTATCACACCAGTTCAGGTTAGGAGGGCCTTCTTTTCCTTAGATTCATAGATTCTATTAGTGCGCGTCGAAGACATAAGATTTTCCAACTAGTTTGTCTGCGCCCCACGTATATTCCATCCCCACCAGCTATCTCGGCACGACCTCGGGAGGTCGGGTGCAAGGAAGAGTTACTTGTAGATTCCCATGCTCACTTGTCACTTTTCCATCGTACAGGTATCCCATCATAATATACCACACAAAATTGGAAAATAAACATATGATATAAAGAGGTACAACATTGTTTATTAAAATGGAGACACACTTTCTCCCATATATGGTAAAAAGACAATCTATGCACTTGAATGTTTTGAATGAAGAAGAAGAAAAGTTTGAATTCTATGGGTGGATATGGAAAATGTAGTTAGAATATTGGTGATGAAAAATTGATGAGCCAAAGGTAAAAATTGTGAGACAAAATATGGACTAAAGCAAGAGTCTGAACAAGGTCCAAACAAAACCTGGTAACATACTAGTCTTGTTTCTCATTGAGATCCAATGTGTGCGTGTGAAAATTAATTACTTCTTAAAGTGAATATTTGATGGGTAGTAAGTGAAGACAAAGTTACCAATGTGTAGGAATGATTGATTTTGATAGTTTATTGGTGAATGAAGGGTAGAAGGAGAGTCATACATTAATATGTTGTCATCTAGGCATTTATAGCACCGATGGAGATGTATCTCATTCTAGTCATAACATTGCTTTAGTGCTAACCACACGTCCATAGACCTAATAGAGATACTAGAAATACCCCTAGTAGAGTATTTTTATTTGTTTTTATATTGTTTTTCTTTTTGCTTTAAATTTTTGATTGATTTTTTGTTTTCTTTAAAGTATTTCAAATCTCTTGATTGTTTTGATAAGGGGTTAAGAACCACTAATGGCTTGATGGAAGGATGTGGAAGTGATGGAGTTGATGATAGTGGCTAGTGTCAATAGATACGCCCAAAGGTATTTGCAACAAGTTTATTAAGTTTATGATAGTAATAGGATCTATAAGAGGACAATTCTTTAATTTAATAAGGTAACGAAAGACCAAGGTCAAATAGATACAATAGAGATCATTGCCTCACAATGAGTACAAGTAGACTAATCAAAAGCTCACCAAAAGGATGGGAATGATGGGTGATTTATAGAAGGATGGAAATAAAGGAAAGAACATTAATGTGTATGTTAGGACTTATTGTAATTTTTGATGTTTGGATTCTTGATTTTTTTGGATTTTGGATATTTTGATTTTTTTAGTTTTTAGAGTTATACAATGTTTAGGGTTTTCTAGATGTTGTGATGTTTCTAAATTTTTGAAATGTTTAAATATTTTTGGATTTTTACAATGTGTTAATGTTTTTGGATATTTGATGGTGTGCGAAGGGAAATCTAAAAAGGGAGAATACCCATTCTAGCATCAAGGGTGATGATAATAATGAGTGAAATGGAGATATATAGGATTCAAGATGTGATGGATGAAAAATATCCATGATAGGTTGGGAAGAATAGGATAGGATGGATTGGGATTATAGACCAACAATTTTGGTCTTTATGATAGGCCCTAACAAAGATGTTTGTGATTTATTTGATGAGGGAGACTAGGGTTTTTTGCTTCTCAGAAGTGATATTGGCTCTAAGATTGATGGTCATGGTGAGATCATACTTGATAAGTGATTTATGCTTTTCGTGTAATTTTGATGGTGTAGGGGGAATATTGAGTTCCTTATCCATATATTTTTGCACTTTTCTCCATACTTGGCACTTGCATTTTCTTAGTCTTTTGAATTGCATTTGATTTATGGATTTTTGGTTATTGGATTTATTTTTTATTCTTAGAGTTTGTTGGATTTTTTATTTTCGTTTGACAAAGAAATGGTTTGTGCTTCCTATAAGATGATGTGTGATTCTATTGGTCCTAAGAAATGTTAGGAGAGGGATGATATGATGGATGAATAAGAGGTGGTCAAATGATTGATGATAATGGGTTGAGGTGGCCCAAGGATTGATGGTAATGGGAAACTAGGAGGTAGCTCAAGGATAGAGTGTGATGGACGGGTAGGAGGTGGCCCAAGGATAAATGGAAGGGGGTTGTTAGGAGGTGACCCACAGATAAATAGTAATGGGTAATTAGGGGGTGGCCCAAGGATTGATTTTAATTTAGGGGATGTGATATGTGAGAGATGATTGAGTGGTGAAAGGATGGGCTATGGATCAATGATAGACCTAGTCGTGTTGCCATGCAATGGGGGATGGGATGATGGGTGGATAACAGGAGGTCCATGTTGGTTGATCATAGATGGTTGAATTGAAGGAAGAGGTCCACTAAGTGTTTGATATTTAGAAGCTAATTTATAATGGATATGATGGGATTTTGTGTTTTGACCTTGTTGTTTCCACAAAGGAACTTGAAGTGCTTTGAAAAGATATCTCGGAACATATTTTCTTGTTTATTTTTCAATGTGGACATAAACAACAATATTTAGAGGATTGGTGATGATAGAATAAGGTGTGGTTGAGATGGATTGAGGGATGAAGAGAGATTGGATTTTCATTGGTAGATAGAGATGACTCAAGGGATGAATTAAGATTACTATATTGGAATGGCTTGTTGGTTGAATTAGATTTAGTGAATTGGGATGGCTCAAGGGCCAGATTAGGTTTAGAGTTTGGTAGCTCATAGACTTGATTCTAGGTTTGGATTGGGATGGACTAGGGGTCGAATTAGATTTGGATTTGAGATAGTTTAATATTGGATTGCTTAGAAGATGGTTTAGTGTAGATAAAAGAAGGGCTTCTTATGGATTGGATTGTGAAAAGGAGTTGAATTGGATGTTTGATTAGAGGAGTTTGGATTGACATGGATTTTTAATGAGGGAAGATGAAGATTGGGTGACTGATTATTTTATAAGAGAAATTTGATTGGGTGAGACTTGGGGTTCAGAGTAGGATTAGTTTGTGGGTGGGATTGATTATGCGATTAAGGTTGGGAAGTGAGAGATAAAATGAGTTCCCTATTGCCAGTGACACGAGGAATCATCAAATATCTAGTCATAGATGTCATTGTTTGATTTGAAAACTTGACCTAGACTATTTGATTAAATTGTTACATATTGAAGGGAAATCTAGGAAAGTTTTTGCAATGTAATAACTGAAGAATATGAGATTAAGCCTATGTTTTAAGGAAATGTGAAGTTAATATGGCTTCTTAACAAAACTGGGCAACATAATGGCTGCACTATGGACATTTTATCTAGGTTGTGGATTGGATGTTATTTGTTAAGGATGTCTAAACAAATTTTGCCAACATAATGGATGTAAATGGATAATTTACCTAGGTTTTAGATTTTGATTGATTTGTTGAAGGATTCTAGGTAAATTTGGACAACATAATGGTTACAAAATGGAAGTTTTACCCAATTTTGGATGTTTGATTTTCCTAAGGAAGTCTAGGTAAAATTGGGTAGCATAACTACTGTAAATAGAGATTTTACCAAGTTTTGGATTTGAAATTTTCCTAAGTAAGTCTAGGTGAAATTGGACAACATAACTTTGGAGGTCAAAATGGTTAGTCAAATTTTGGCAGAGTTTTAGGTTATTGTGTTTTGAAAAATGAGGGTGAATTTGTACAAAGTGTAAGGTCTTGATGTAAGATACACTTGGTCCAACTCAGATAGAGTTTTACCTTGTTTTATTACTAAAATAAGGTTTAACTCAGACATATTTTTGTCTTGTGGGGTTTACAAATCAAGGTTTGACTTAGACAAAATAACACAATTTTGTTTTTTTTCACACAATTTTTGGGGATAATCAAGACAACACAACTTAGAATAAGTTTTTCGGCCACCTATCTAGGATAAACAAGGTTTCTAGGGGCGTCCTCATTATACCTTACAACCTGTGAGGTACAAGTATGTGAAATTAGGAAAGGTTGTTTAGTGGTGTGGGTGGAAGTGTCAAATCCCCCCCTTCACTCCAGTCAATTCAATGAATCTTTACCAAAAAAACATTTATTTTATGTGGGGTCCAGTCTGAGTCCTCGGTATTGGAGGAAAAAGAGACCCTCACTTCATAGGAGCCACACAAAAGTAAACTCCTACTTAGCCAAAAATGACCTGTATTCCCATGAGTTTATATAGTCCACCACATGCTTTGTCCAAATGACTAGGTAATAATGCCCTTGCCACTGAACCCTAAAAAGAAAAAGTTCCTAACTATTTTTGATTTCCAAGATCGCCTAAAGATGTGAGGAAAGAACATACATTATTGAGACAAGGTACAAAGAAACAACCAAAGATGCAAAAGGAAAACAAACACCCCTTTAAAGTTGTTAAGATGAAGATTAATCCAATATATACCAATTTTGCAAGCAACCTAAGTGGTTAAGGAAATGATTAATATAATATGTAACATTTTCACAAGCAACTGAAGTGGTTAAGGTAATGATTAATCTAATATGGTAAGCAAACACTTGAAAATGAAAGTGTGATTTCCTAATCAAAACAAACAAATTGCGAAGCAAGATAAAGAAAAGTAAGAGCACACAAATTTAGTTATTTTGTTAAATTGTTTATTTGTTTAGAAATGATAATCTTTTACAACTGAATATGGAAATCTATGCTCAAAGTGTTAGTGCTTTGGATCAACAAAAATGAATCCAATGTGAAAACAAAATGACAAGATTTAGGAGATTAAAATTAGATGAATTTTACACAATGATTAATCCCAACTTGAATTTTTAATGGGATATTTTACCTTGATACCTTTTCATAAAAAAATAGTCATTTTGAGTTTGGGATCAAAATTTACGGCCTCCGAAAGATAGGTCATCAAGAGAACATGTGAGGTCATTGAAATGTGTCATGATCAGTGAATTCAAGGTCGTTACACAGTCCAATGAGGATGCAATTTGAAGCAAAACCTCCACACAGACCAACGAAATTGCCATAAAATGTTACAAAACCGTTATTTAAAGCAAAACCTTTGTTTGAATAAAACCACCACATAATGTTACGAAACCTCTATTTGAAGTGAAATCGCCACCGAATGTTGTGAAACCGCCAATATGGTGCATAATAGAGTCAATCCACTATAGAATGTCATTAGGCCATTGATATGGTATAGAATAGAGAAAATCCACTACGAAATGTCACGAGGATGTTGATATGGTGCAAAATAGAGTGAATCTACTACGGAATATCACAAGGTCATTGATATCGTCCAAAATAGAGCAAATCCGCTAGAAGTTGTAAGGCCACTGTACGACACCACAAAGACACTTAAAATCTACAAATCTATTGTATGGTATTGTGAATCAACTGAAAGAGGTTTGTACATTGCTTAAAAAAAATAGAATATCCATCACGGGTTGAGGCGAGGCCATTGTTTATTAGTGCGAGGCCGTTGAAACACAACCGAAACCAAAAATCATGATAAAAGGCAAAAAATGACAAATTTTTCTTATCAAGTACAAAATTTGACAACATATAACCTCCTTAATGCCTGCAAACAACACTCAAAACTACCAAACACAAGAAAAGATCAACAAAAAATGGAATTTCAACACAAATTCAAAGAACTTGAATGAAAAATTGCACGTGAGACAAATGAGTGTGTTGTCAGGCGTGCCATATGTATTCATGCAAATGAAAATAGATAAACTAAGCTAGGATTTAACACCAAGTAAACCCCACTATTTTTTAAGTTGTAAATACATCAAGATAAAGCTAAGAAATGAAGATAAACAAATTGCATAAACATAAACATTGTAAACGCAAACCTCCCTTTGATGTGCATATTTACTATGGAAAGTGGGTATCTTTGTGAGTTGAGTACAAGCCATAAACAATTTTGATCTAAGGAGGGAGCTTGGTGAAGGGAGATATCTTCTCAAAATGGCCCAAAATCCATGTTTGATTCTCCTCTTACTACTTCAACAAGGCAAGGTTTTTCTCACTTTTGCAAGCTTTTTAGTGATAGAATGCTCATATAAGAAAATAGATGTACATGCCTTGCAAGGACATGGTGTGTTTTGGGAGGGAGTATTAGGTTGATTTATAGCTTTCCTCTTTGGGAGAAGCACAACTAGAAATGAATGTGGGATAATGGAGATGCATATTTACAAGTGGATAAACATGATTAAAAGTAATTAATTAAGATGAATAACCCATGTAAATTAGAGGAGGCTTGATTAATCACTTGGGATTAATTAATATGCCAAGATTAGGTTGTAGAAGCTATTTAGAGGAAATGTATAGGCAATTTAGTGGGTTTAGAGGGGTTTGAGAGAGAGATTTAAATAATAAAGAATATTAATTCAATGAAATATAGGGTCAAAGGGCCCTTGGTCTATTGGGGTTGATGTATGGCTTTCATTCATCCCATCAGTGATCAATTCTTGCTGAGTGTAAGGCCTGGAGACACCCAACACAAAGAGTCAAACGGTTGAGGCCAAGATCGTGCCCTAGGTGATTTTGATGACGTGGATGCTCTTTACCCATAGCTGCTTAGTTGAAGGTGATTATTGGTTTAGTTTGTTCGCTTACTTTGCATTCTTGGATGTTATATGTTCCCTCCAGAACTTAGGCAGAGATACCATCAAACTATATAATCGAGTGCAATTTGAGTAATTAAGTAACTATGGGTAATTAATTAAAAGGGTATTTTAATTAACAAAGCGTTGTTAATTTGTATCTAAGAAGAATAGAGTAATTAATTAATAGAAGGTTATTAATTAAATGGAGATTATGGAAAAGAGAGTAGTTAAAGCAATTTTAGTATTAAATTTGCATAGGGGAAAGTGGGTGTCTATACATCTTTCCTAATGCCATGTCCATTATACCCCATTTTATTTGACAAGATGCTTTCATATGTCTTTGTATGTGTATCTCTAACGTGTTTCTTCTTTTCTTTCAACTCTTTAAATTTAGCTTGCAGGATGGTAAGGTCTTGTTGAATTTCTTCACAAAATGCTTCTTTTTCTTTAAATTGATTCTACAAATTATACATAACTTCATTACATTTTGCCTCTTCTTGGAGAAATCCTTCCACAGTGGGGCTTCCAAAATGGGCATATTGTGTTATTATTTTAAAGTGCTCCTTGTCGGGGTCATATCTCCAAGTCCATTGACTCAACTGGCGAACCATTTGATCCATTGGAAAGATAACAAAGTGAACTTGAAAATAGAATTTATGAAAATAGACTATTCTATAATCATACTATATGTATTCCATAAATGCTTTGAATACCCTTAAAAACTGCAAGATACAAAAATATGTCAAGTCCTACTAAAAATATAATTTTTAGAAATCCTTCTCTGAATGCTTACATGGGTTAGTCTTGCTCCGAGAGATCATTTGGATCAGCTAACTTACCATTATTATACATGTGCACCTAGAGTATGGTATGACATAGAACGTCAATTCATATATGCATAGTTTTATAGACCTTTAGGTGTCATTGGATATTATGAAATCTTTCATTTCAAAAAAATTAAGGACACTCGAGTTCACCTAATGGTGAGGAATTTGAACTCTTGAAAGAGAGGTTGCAAGTTTGAACCCTCCAAACTATTTATGTACTCCTCGTATTTAAAGCATACTATAATTATGAAGTACTTGGAGACCCAAACATAGATTATTAAGCATCATAAAATGTATCCTCTTAGAAACTTGATTGAAAAAGTATGGGATAAGCAAGGAGAGGAAGCTTTCTGTTGATTTTTTGACTTTAAAAAAGCATTTGACATGGTTCCATGAGGTAAAATTTAGAGCAGAATAGAAGCGATCAGAGTGCCAGATGAGTATAGAGCATTAATTCATAGAATTTATGAGAGAGTTGGGGCCAAAATCAAAATAGGGGAAGGAATGTCAGAATATTTTGGAAGCGACGTTGGGATCAATCAAGGATGTCCACTCTCCCCCAATTTGTTTCGGCTATACACTGATAAGCTAGAGGAGTGGTTGACCAAAGTTGGTGGAGGCAATGCTCACCTGGCCCACCATTTAATAAAGTCACTCTAATATGTGAATGCTCTTATCCTAATCCATAAAACAACTGATAGATTGAGAGAGCCTCTTGGGGCGTTAAAACTCTTTTTTTAGGGGTTGGTATGCAAGTGAACACCGACAAAACCAAAGTCGTGAACTTTCCTCAATAGAGAAAAAAGAAGCATATTAACTTTCGTTTTGACAAAATTCCACTAGAGGTAGTGGAAGAATACAAGTATTTGGGGATTGATTTCCAAAACAAATCTAGTTGGGAAACCTACGAGGCAAAAAATATCCAAGGAGGGTGAAAACCTTTATATTTGCTACAAAACAAGTGCATGAGTGTAGAGTTATGGGATTGGAAAACCAAGAAAACCTTGTTCGATTTATTTGTCACTCCAGTAGTCCTTTATAGTTGTGAGATTTGGGGTAGTAACATGTCTGACAAAAAATGGAGACAAATAGAGAGAATCTAAAAACAAATAATCACAAACAGTCTCAAAGTCAAAACTTCAAACCCTTATGAGATTCTTTTAATTGAAACAAGGATGTTGCCGATAAAGATAGAGGCAATAAATCAAACATTAAGTTATTTTAAAAAGTCACAAAGTGTGGAGAATCAACAATGACCCAAAATGGCGATGGAAGAAGAGCTAAGCAGAAGGAAGAATACACGGATGTAGGATGAGCAAGTGAGACAATAGTATGCAAGAGTGTCCAAACAATAAGGAAGAAATCATAAAATATGTAAGAGAGAAATTCAAGGCAGCTATGTGGACAAAGAAACTTGGGTAGAAGAAAACTTACTACATCAAAGAATTTAATCCAATGTGGGAACATGATGAAAAAGTCAACATGGGAGCGGAAATCAAGAGTAAGGCAAATATGTTGATGGCCCAATTGAGGACTAACTCACATCATCTTCAGTGTGACATTGGTAGGAGGACGATGCCCAAGGAGTGAGAAATGAGAATATGCTTATTTTCTAACAAAAGGGAGGTTGAGACATAATGGTATTACATCATGGAGTGTGCAGTCTATCGTGACATCCCTAACAAGTATGAAGGTTTTAGGAGGTAAGGCTTGAAAAGACAAGAAGTTATTCGATCAAGATACACATTAGAAGATCCAACATCAAAAAAGGGTTGGTAAATTTGCAAGATTGATATGACGCCTTTGTGTCCATGCTAGTGTGGAACGACTTCACTTCAGCTCTTGTTTCCATAGACTATTTGGTCTCATGAACGTTATTGAAATCATACATTCATCCTCTTCCAAAGACAAAGTACATACGACTTTCAAAATTGAAACCCTCCTACGCCCAACAGATCTTAGACTTTACGGCTGGGGAAACGGTAATTGTCATATCTCTAGAAGAAAATCTTTGGGCCGTCATGGTGACCGATGCAACAATCCTTCCTCAATCCTCCTAACCGAATTGACCTCCAATTTCAACCAAACACCGCAGAATCTTAGTCAAACTTGGAGTGCGTGTTGGGTTGTTAACATCCCACTGGACGGGGTAGAACCAAACACATATACCATAAAAAGCGCATCCATCTCGTAAATTTATCAAAAATCTTCATCTGTGATTCTGGATATTGAATTTCACAGGGAATTTTTTTTGAAGAATATCAGTGCAAAGGGCATAAATCGAATTGGGTTCGTGAAATTTGAGGTACCCATCCCTGAAAATCATACAAAAAAGAGATGGGTGAATTGTCAAGAATAGGATTGGCTGGATTGGCTGTGATGGGGCAGAATTTAGCCCTCAACATTGCAGAAAAAGGCTTTCCCATTTCAGTCTACAATCGAAGCACAGAAAAGGTAGATGAAACAGTAGAAAGAGCCAAACTGGAAGGCAATCTGCCAGTAAAAGGCTTCCATAACCCCAAGGACTTTGTGCATTCAATCCAGAAGCCCAGAGTCATAATCCTGTTGATCAAAGCAGGAGCTCCAGTGGACAAATCAATAGAGACCCTGGCTGCCCACATGGAAGAAGGGGACTGTATTGTGGATGGTGGGAATGAATGGTATGAAAACACAGAGAGAAGGCAGGAGGAGGCTAAAAAGAGGGGGCTTCTGTATTTGGGCATGGGGGTCTCTGGGGGTGAAGATGGTGCCAGGAATGGTCCATCTCTTATGCCCGGAGGGTCATTTGAGGCCTACAAGTATATTGAGGATATAATTCTTAAGATCGCTGCACAGGTGGACAGTGGCCCCTGTGTTACCTACATCGGAAAGGGTGGATCCGGCAATTTTGTCAAGATGGTGCACAATGGTATCGAATATGGTGACATGCAACTCATTGCAGAGGCTTATGATGTGCTCAAGTCTGTAGGTAAGCAAAATTAAGAATCAATTTAGCCTCAGTTTCTATTAAACCAATTCGTGGATTTGATCTGCTCAAGTCTGCGGGTAAAGAAGGTCAAGATTCATTTTTTCCTTAATTTATAGAAAACTGCATTTAGTTTCTAGGTTAGAGTTTTTGGGATTTTTGTTATTTTTAATGTTTTGGGGCTTGAATTTCACCCATCAACAGAACGTGAGTACAAAAGGATTTGGATCAGCTTTCATATGTAGATTAGCTTAAGAAGTAGATCCCAATTATTGATGAAAACCGGTCGCAACTATTTTCTATTTACTTTTGATGAGTCGCAAATCAGAAACATCTTGAATTACAAAACGCCCAATTGAGTTGCACGAATCCTCCAGCACGGCATGCAGAGGCGACAAATTGCAAACCAGAAACATCTTGAATGACAAATCGCTCAATTGGGGTTTTACTGCTTGCAGTTCCGGGGTTATTTCTCCTGCCATCAGGTGCAATCTCCAGGTCACCAGGGTCACCTTCTATGCCAAGGACTGTATATCTCCTGTTCTAGACCTTCACCAGCAGCTGAGCTAAAATCCTGACGCTGAATCATCTGTTTGATACCTGACCCTCACCAGCTCAAAATCAATAACAATGACCATACACAGGCTGCCCTATAACCTCTATATGAATGCGTGACCTGTGTACCTGTGAAAATCTAGAAACTTTTGACATTACTGTCTAAATCTCAAGGGAATTGGAAACAATATTTTCAGATTATCATCAAACTCAATAAACTGTGCGTTCAGTATTGAAGAAGATTTGCCAAGACTTTCAAAATTTTAATAATGTGTCTTTCTTAAAAATTTCTGTGTGTAGGTAAGCTCACAAACCAAGAATTGCAAGAGGCCTTTTCTAATTGGAACAAGGGAGAATTATGTAGCTTTTTGATAGAGATTACTGGGGACATTTTCGGGGTTAAGGATGATAAGGGAGATGGGTGCCTTGTGGACAAAGTTTTGGATAAAACTGGGATGAAGGGCACTGGTAAGTGGACTGTGCAACAGGCTGCAGAGCTTTCTGTTGCTGCACCCACCATTGCTTCTTCATTGGATTCTCGTTTCCTTAGTGGATTGAAGGAGGAGCGTCTGGAGGCTTCCAAAGTGTTTAAAAATGTAGATGTTGGGAATGATGCAGAGGTGGATAAGCATATACTGATTGATGATGTGAGGAAGGCTTTGTATGCAGCTAAGATCTGCAGTTATGCCCAAGGGATGAATTTGATCCGTGCCAAGAGTGCAGAGAAGGGATGGGATTTGAAGTTGGGTGAACTTGCCCGGATCTGGAAGGGTGGCTGCATCATTCGTGCAGTTTTCCTGGACCGGATCAAGAAGGCTTATGACAGGAATCCCGAACTAGCTAGTCTCTTGATGGATCCTGAATTTGCGCAGGAAATGATTGAAAGACAGTCTGCTTGGCGTCGTGTTGTGACTTTAGCAATCAATGCCGGTATCAGCACTCCAGGTATGTCTGCAAGCTTGGCCTATTTTGACACCTATAGGAGGGCCAGGTTGCCTGCGAACCTGGTACAAGCACAGCGAGACTATTTTGGTGCTCATACCTACGAGAGGATTGATATGCCTGGCTGGTTCCATACAGAGTGGTTCAAGATTGCAAAACAAGCAAAGATTTGATGCTGTTCTAGTCTATTTGAAAGAGAGAGCAAGCCTTGCTTTCTACAAGTTATGTTCTGATTAGATTCTGTTTTGTTAGGAACTTTTCCGAACTTGGCATAAGCATGTTTTTTTGAAGTTTGAAAAAATAAAATGCAGTTTTATCTTAAGGTTGTGTACTAATTTCTTCCTTTGAGTATGGTGTTCTTTGTAGATTAAGAAACCAGTCTTGTTAAATTACAAGTCCAGATTTATGATTGGTTATCCAATTGTGATTCATGATTCTCTTGTGGAGAACATAACATTTCACTATGCAAAATCAACGAGTCCAATGGAGAACATGCTGTTTTGTTGTTTTTGCCCTTCTTTTGTCTTATTTAGCATATGCGAAATCAAGTTTGCTAAGTCTCATCTCAAGCATGTATCTCAGACGTCCTAATTTCATACCAATTCAGAAGCAGTTTAATTCATTATGTCTTTTATGGGTTGTGTAAAGAAGCATCGATTCTCTACTTCTTACTTCTGAGAACTTTTCAGCCATGTAAGAGATTGAAATTCACCTTAGTTTTTGCAATGATATCAATGTTGCAATTGACCCTAAAAGCTTTGTACTTGTTTTTTAATCAAAATTCAAAATTGACTTGTGGATTAGGTGCTATATACAAGGCATATTTTCTGTTTTGTTTTGTCTACTGTTGATGTTTAGATTCTGTTATGCTCTAATTCTACTGAATCACACGGTACACCTGTGTTGAGCTGCAGTGCTTGGGTTTTTCAGACCATAGTTATATATGGATCATGCAGGTGTTGTTGGTATATTGCATAATGCATTCTGTTATTAATTTGGTCTCTTTGACTGCCTTGTTGAATCTGATTTGGTAAATCGTGCTCTTTTAGTGGTTAGTTCTTCTCATGTTGTGTCAAGTTGAATAGATAAGACATACATTTCTACATATCCAATTTGCAGATATGTTACTCACCTACACATGCAAGTGAATCACTGATGTCCTTTAGATGTATTTTTATGGTTGTTCTTTCTTTGTGCTTAGAATTAATGTATTTTCTTTCCTGTTTCTTTTAAGTTGTTATTTTTACTAGAAAACAATTTGTGTTTTGCTTGCTGATTGGGCTTCTATATGTTTTGTGTCCAGTGTAAATTTAGGGTTTATTGTAAATTGTTGTTGGTACACCCATTCGGTGCAGCATGCCTTTGCATATCTTCATTGATCTAGTTTCTAGTCAAATTACAGTACCTTTTCTTTGGTTTACATATTACATTTTGATGATATATCAACTGCTGACTGGTATCATGTAGCCCAACACTCTATTTTTTACTGGTAAGTACTACTTTGTTGTCCTAATTACTAACAGAATTTCGCATGAAAGTTAGTGATAGCTTATTCTGGAGATGGCAAACTTCTCAGTTTTTAGCATCTCACTAGATCCCTAACCTCAAATTTCTTGTGTGGTTGCTGGAGTTAGTGCCATTAGTAATTACAATTGGAAGTTGTATTGTCAGAGTTTGAAGATTTCTTGGATTAAACATTACAGTGGTATGTATTGTTGCAGTTGCAGTTGCTCATTGTGAGAACTTTTCTACCAAAGTTTAGTATTCTAAATTATACTGCATTGCAATTTTTACTATATTTAAGGGAGGTGTGATTTTAAGTTTCAGGAACTACAGTCTATGAGGATTAGTAACTATTGATGTTTTCAGATATCAATGCACATGCACCAATGCACATCGTTCGCATAACTTCTAGGCAGGATGGTTTCTGGTTTGTAATCCGTACATGGTATTATTCAAAGAAATAAAGATTTTTGTAGTCATTAGTTTGAGTTTGTATCATAAAAGAGAATTCTGAATTGAAGTTGCAGAATGAATTAGTGTTTCCCTTGGTTCTTTCTATATCTATAAACCCACCTTAAACATTTGGTAATTTGAGATTTCGGACCTTATTTTCTAATTTTTGTGGGTTTTCTGCCCTTTTCTTAGAAGCTACCTTTTCATCTCATCCTGTGAAATAGTTCATGAAGCTGTTAGCCTGAAACACCTTTATCTTTATCTGCACTTTGACTACAAGTCGTTAAATGGGAAACTCATTTTTATTAGCAGACAAATAATTTTAAAGCTGTTTTGTTGCAAGTCACCAGTTAACATACAATAAACAAGACATTAGACCTATACAAAACCAAAGACTTGGCTTCACCTATGAACCTACCCGTTGAAGGCATGGCTCAGTGACTTGCATTGCCAGCATTCTTTCTCATATGTATTGATATTAAAGAAAACTGAGAAATTGACACCATGTGAGACAAAAAAACATAATGTACTTCAAGAGAGAGATCGTTCACCTAAAATCCACTATTGCTACCTACTTATTCTGCTGCCATTCTTAGCCACTGGGCCTATGGAAGAGCAACTCTTGGTAATACATTTAGGAGCAGTTAGTAGGAAGATGTCTCATTTGCAAAGATAAATACAATTTTCAGTTGCACTTATAACTCTCTGAGAGATTATATTGACACTAAAACTAAATAGGATATTCTTCATAAAATTTGGAACTAGATATCTTAAAATGACTCCGGAGCATTTGTTAATATTTAAATCACATGATTTTAGGATACTTTATATGTCAATTATTGGTCTGTGTTCTATTTTTCACGACACTCACCCCTCTTCAGATTGTTGGAGCATTCTAGAGAATCGACAATCCCACCTAATCAGATAAGAAGATAGAGTAGTGACTTATTGCATCTGTCTTACCATAGTCCTAGTGGATAGGGTGTGTCTAACATCACAATTGAACTATTACGTAGTTTTTATTTTCATGTCATAAAGTGGGGAAGGTTCACTTTTGTTCAAGCTTTGGATCCTCATGAAGGCCAAAGACACCTTACTGCTCTTGCATTAACGTTGTTGGTATCCCCCCTATATTGAAGATAATCTCTTATACTTTTCATGATTATCACCCTTTGAAATGTTTTTCACAACTCTTTACTTTTTGGAATATTTTTCACCATCTCCTTTTGGAAAAATTTTAGGTGTTAGAGTGACTTGGGGCTAGAAAACACCATGTTTGAGTCCATTTTCATGGTTGCAATCTTTAATTTCAGAATCTAAATACACACTTGATGCTCATTTTTCGGGGAAGGCAAATCTGATAAATTTGGCAGAGCTTCCAAAAACAAAATACACAATAGTTAAATTACATATATGTTAAACTTGAGATGTTGATTCATTATTCACAATGAGAGAGGTTACATATATAATGTAATGATCTCCTCCGAAGTAGGAGTAAACACTCCTTCAACCGCTCATAATAATATCGGGAACAATTACTTTCTAACTATTGATTGTTAATTGTATCTTACCCAAGAATCTCTATGACACTTCATTATTTTAACCATATAACTATCACAACTTGTAATAACAATATGAGTTATTATTATAATTTATCACACCATTTACAATAACACACTAACAAGATATTCCTAACATAATTCATCATTGCTTTTGTGATTAGAGTTGCAAATTTTGCATTATTGAGGACAATTTGCTAAAAATTGTGGTATAATCCTCCATGGTTATTCTGCTGGTTTTCTTTTGTTTCAACAACAATTGTTGCTTTATTATGTTAGTTTGCTTAAGATAGGAATGATAAAAATCAAATATAGGGTCCTTCCTTGAATTAGAATCAATTTTATCTTGGTGAAAGATAACTATAGTAATGGAATTATGTTGGTGTTGTAATGTTTGTTTGATGGAGCATATGGATTCTCTTTACATAGAATAGAGCACGTGGCAATAATTTGTGAATGTGAATTAATCTCATTTTAGTTAGCCGATTTTGGTGGGGTGAAGAGGACATCTTTTAATCATTATCCTCACTCTATCACTTTGAGAAGAGTGGAGTGAAAAGTATTGACCATTTGCAAGTGGGAAGAGAACATGGAGAGAAAAGGAACTTGTTCTTCACTGATAAAAGGCGAGTATAGAGAAATAAGTTTGAAAATGATAGAGAACAACATTTTCCAGCAAGATAGAGTTAGGCAAGAGTATATAGTCCAAAGAGGATTTATTGTTGATGGGATTATAAGGCAAAAGAGGAGCAAGGAGACAATCAAATGAAAAATCAACGAGAGCAATGGATGCCTTCGAGGCTAGACTATGGTAGGGTGAATTTGAGGATGAAACTAAGGCTTTGGGACTCTAGATCCCCTGGAAAGACTAATCCAAGTTATATCCAAACAGGTGTTAAGGTCAAGCTAGATGTGACAATCTTCAAAGGAAAGTTAAATCCATACCTTGTTGTAGATTAGGTGGAGCTCAAGAGATATTTTGATATGAAAAAATTGGAGGAAGATGATTCTATAAACAACAAATTTTATCATCACCAAAATGGAGTCACATGATGCTATGTAGTGGGATAGTCTGAAAAATCCTAGAGAAGATGAGGAAAGTAGAAAATAAGGTTATGGCCTAGATTGCTTAAGTATCTTAAGGAAAAACCCTTGGCGATAAACCATCAATAAAAGTTATTTAAGCAATTTCAAAACTTGAGACACAATGCGTTGTATGTGTAAGAGAGACACAAAACTAATTTTGTGCTTGCAAATCAGAATAGATATGCAAGAAGGGGAGGAGCAAACAACTCTTAGATATTTGAACTAACTAAAATTTTAGCTTCAAGATGAACTAATTGTTGATAAAGCGATCACTATGGATGAGGCTTATCATAATGCCTTAAAAGTATGAGGAGAAGTTTCCTAGAAAGCAACAAAGTATATCAAACTCTAGAGGTTGCTTCACTAGAGTAAGGGCAACCAAACACTAGAAGGGCATAAAATGAGCATAAAGGAGAAGATTGTACTTCTTAAGATTAGAATCAAACACCAAGAGTTGAATAGTATTCTTCAAGAGGAAGAGGGTATTATGGCAAAGGAAGAGGAAATACATATGGTGGAGCATGTTTTAGATGTGGACAATCCAAGCATAAGGAATGAGTGGTCACATTTGAAAATGATGTTATAAGAGATGATGAAGCCAACACACATGTTGTACAAGATGATGAAGAATTTTTGGCACTTGCAGACCAAACTGAAGAACCTAAATACAGAGTGAGACTCATGATAAAAAGATAATGCTTAAAGTAGAAAAGGGCAACAAACCACTACAAATCTACCTTAATTAATGTCATTTAAAGTTGCTTTTAAGTCACCTTGGTTTTGTAAAACAAGAATATTTTAAGTTCCAATTTACACAATAAAGTCATATTTAAGTTAGACATGTAGCGTTAGTGAATTTAACATACTAATACATCCTAAAGTCACCCCAATGTCACTGTAAAGCCACCGTTAGCAGACAACATTGAGGTGACATTGGGGTTACATTAGAAGGTGAAACTAGGGTGATGTTAGCAGGTGATATGAAGGTGACACTAGGTCCATCACCAAAGTGATGTCAAGGTGACACTAGGTTTGACACTAAGATGAGATTAAGTTCAACACTAGGCCCAAATTTAAGTGTGACACTAGGCCCAAATTTAAGTGCGACACTAGGTCTAACTTTAAATTGACATTATGATTGATACCATATACACCTTATTTTTCACCTACAATTTCTCTTTGTAGGTTGTTGGCATACTAATCCCTAGAGTGCATGCTCTAAGGGGGAAAGGGGCCAACTCAGTTTGTAGCACCTTGTAAGGGACTGTTGTGGCACTTTCCCTAACATTCTTTAGCCTTCCTACCACCAATTTACACCTTCAATACTACTACCTTATATCACCTTCAATTTTTCTTCCTATAACACCTTTAGATCACCTTCATACTTGCTTCATGTATCTTTCTCTACACTTCCTTTTCTCTCCTCTACCTCACCTTTAATGGACTAGGTGTAGTCAACAACACCAACCATGGTTGATAATGTATAATAGACATCCCTTTCTAGCTAACATCATTAACCATGGTTGATGACATCAATTGAGTTGATTTGTGACTTTAGGTTATGTTCCCATATTTATAGGGGTCATTATTGTTATTTCTTAAATAGATAATCAAATAATCCACTTTCCTTGCACTTACAAAGCCACATTTATAGGTTAGGAATCTTAAGGTTTGGTGAAACTTATAATTGGGGGTCATCATTGTAGTATTGAGTTGCTAAGAGAATCAACAATACAAACCAAACCAACAAGGTTTACCTTGATATTTGGAGTCTCCAACTTTGGTTTACTTAGGTTTTCTACATATCCCTCTTGTGATCTGCCCACAATGATCTTTCAAAAGTTATACAAACCATGTGATTAAGAAAAAATTGATAAATAGATGCATAATTCTAATGCAATGTAGTAGTAAATGAATAAACAATTAAGTACAAAATATACCTAAGCATATTAAGTTAGAAAGTATGAAACCCTAGTTGCAAAGAAGGGATAAAATAACTTAGCTGGTACACAACCAAATCCTGGACTGTGTCTGAAGTGCTAATTTAATGAACAAAGAGGGAGAATTGTTGCACAAAGCCTCCGAAAAATGTGCAACCAGAAGATCTGCCTGGATTGGGGCGCTTGCAGGCACCTTAGACTTGCTTTGGGTGCTTGTGACTGCTAAAACCCTCATAAAATCTCCTTCGTAGGGTCCAAGACGTTCATTGTCCTTCGCTTCTTGTCACTAGTATGTCACACAATGATCGTTGATGTTTTTGATAACCTGCAATGAAAGATTGACCTACAAAACCCTCAAGAGTGCATCAAATCCCAAAAATAAAAGAATGCAAATGAGGGGTTAGACTATCCTCAACTGTCAAATGAGTGAACTTATGACTAAGTGTTGCACTACATTTCAGACCCAATATAGTTCTAGGTGTGTGTGTGTGTGTGTAGAATAGTGCCCTAGGTGGCTCTTGTGCATGTCGCACTTGATAGCAATAAAATAACTATATGTAAAAGATGTAAGTAGATGTGTGCATGGAATAGAATGAACTTCCCCTCCTATGAAGTGTATGCAGAATAATGCATGTCCCTTTCCCTTGAATGGATGCTATAATGGATGCTTAAATGCTCTTGAATAGCCTTTGGATGCAACCTTAGGTGGTGATAATTAAAACTTAGTGTCTGGTCCCTTATTATGATCACATAGCTTTATATTTATATGATTCCCTTGCTTGAATTTCATAATTAACCCCAAAAGGCGGAATACCAAAAGATAAGATGCTCAAATGGCTAGAAAGGACCCAAAAGATGTGAGCAAAGTACAAAGAGGTCAGGGGCACCCAGAGGGGATGGGGGCGCCTAACACTGGCATCTTGGTTGGGCACTGGTGTCCAGGATGATAAATGTTGAGGTGTGAAAAGAAATACCAAGCTAGAAAGAGTGTAAGAGCAACAATGACAACAAAAAGAAAGCAAAGATGGCCAAAGACATGGGTTAATTAGTACTTTTCTTACTTAGGAATCATATGAATAGTAGTATGCAATCAAGACTAGATAATTACCCAAAGTGCATGATTTTGTGTCTACATTTTCCCCCACTTTATGTTGTTGAGTGAATTCTTGATAACATAAAGTAGATAAGAGATGTGTACCTAATAACCATGTAGATTGATGGCAAAAGCGTGTCGAGAGACAAGGAAAAGCGTGGAGTGATAAAAATGTGAAGCGTGGAAACTAGAGAGGAGAAAGTGCAAAAAGTGCAAAAAGTGATAATGATGATGACCCTAGGGCAGGAACGCATGTGTAGATGTCATTTTTGTACCTATTGTTGATGCGATTGATGTTTTTGATGTATGATGATGTTGACTACCGCTTCCCATAAGGATGGACCTACAAAAGAGAAGAATGAACAAGTAGTCAAATATGCGTGTATATGATCAAAATGTGTAAAAAGTATGTAAAATGTGAAAAAAGAACATGTGCACCTGATCCATGATGAGAAAAGAGTGTAGAAAGGATCCTGAAGATGATGTAGAAGAATAAGTTTTTCAGGTGATCTCACGCCAGTTGCGCTGGCTGCAAGTTTTTTAGGGTGAACTCACGCCAAGAATTGAAAGAAGTGTAGGGATAAAATTCTGGTTTCAGCCTCAAACCTTTAACTACTTCCAAAAATATGGAACACCAATGCAGATGGTGTGTAAAAATATGATCCTGGTTCACCCAATTCCGATCCAATGCGAAAGAAGAAAATGTTATATAGTGTGTATATTGAATTCTAAGGACCGTGTGCACTGTAAAAGCCAATGTGTGAAGTATTATAGACTATGCTACACTGAAGAATATTGTGTAACTGTCCCCTGGTCATAGGCGTCCACGAAGGGTCAGGGGTACCCGGGCCCTACTGTCCTAGTATGGGTGTTGGTTTCTGTGTTGTGATAAGGACCCAAGTCTGATTCTGAGCCTTGTCTAAGACTGATAACTGTGTTGTAATGGTATTGTGTTATGTTAAATTGTGTCTGTAGACTGTTGTATGGGGTGACTAATTCACCCAAATAATGTCCCCCCTCATTTGGGGTGCATGTGACGTCACTGAGGAGTATGCTATCCAAAGGAGGACCAACCGCTGAATTGAAACTAATGCCCTATAGGGGGGAGAAGTGTGCTTGGTAGAAACCAAGGCACATGTAAAAAAGTGGCTAGGAAACAAGTGTTAGTATAAGAAAAGATAAAACACATGTAGAAGATAAAATTGTAAGCTAAGACATAAGAAGACAATGTAAACATGTAAGAAGACAAAGTAGACCATGAAAAGTGGGTTGCAAACATGGGACACCACTCACGATGTCGCAAGACAATCAAGGCTGAGATGGCCATAAATAGGTAGTGTGCACACAAGACAAAGGGAAAATCCCGCAAACAAATATGGCATACAATGACAATAAGACAAACAATAACAAGCAATGTAACAGACAACCATGGAACAAATAGACTGCAAAAAAATGTTTCACATGAAGCACACATTAGCATATTAGAGAGATAAAAAGTATGTCAAGACGTGTATAATCCGATAAAGTAATGTGCTATGAAAAATGAAACAATAACACCTGTAGTGTACGAAAGTGGATGCCCCCAAGGAGCCGTTATGGGATTGGAAATAGGTATTACATCAAACGTCCATGTTGTATGTATGGATCTATAGAATTTAGTGATCACAACTAGAAAGACAAGTGAACATGCATGTGTGTATGATAAAGATAATGACATACAAGATATCTATCTAGCATGTGTAATAAAGTGTACATGTAAAAGCATAAGAAAGCAAGAGTAAATGCGACCAAGATATGTAATATGTTGTGGATGAGATGGAATGGAATGCAAAGTGAATGATAGGAGCAATGTTCCCCCGAGTGGATGTGTATGCATGAGATGAGGTTCATTTATACATGCCCCCTCAACAGTCAAGAATGAACCGTAAAGCAAGAGTGTGTCATCAAGAAATGGTTTGAATGTGTGTGCTAGAAAAATTGATTGATAAATCAGAGCATGTAGAGCATTGAGTGAAGTGTGCGTGTGGTGAGGTCCATTTGAGATGTAAACCCTCAACATTTGATTTATGGACTGCATAACTAGAGTGCATCATAGGGTAATGAATCAAATGTGTGGAAGTAGATGCAAAAAAGATGTATTACAATATATGATAGATGATGTGAGAAAGAGGTGTAAATAACACGTGATGTGTGAAGAGTGGAATGCATAGTGTGTAGGATGTGTAATAGAGGCTATGAGAAAAATACGTGATGGATGTGCGATGTGTGAGTTGCGTAGGGTGTGAGGTTCATGTGTATAGGATGCCCTTAACAACCTAGTGTCAATTGTAGCACAAGAGTGCATCATTAGGTAATGGAAATACAAAAGTGTATCAAGATGTGTAAGATCGCTAAAAAATGTGAAATATGACACATGAAGCGTATTGGTAGAAAATGATAGCCACCTGGTGATGCTAGAAGGGGGGAAGAGTAACCATGATGCCACTAAGTATGTAAGTGATGGAGATCTACTCAATGATGCTAATTGGATCAATATAAGGAGTAGTTTCTTTGACAAAAGTGATTGTACGCTGAAGCAAAGATTGGGAAGGGACCTTATACGATGGTGGCTTATTTGATAACATTGTGAAATAATCGAGTGGAGTCTAGGTTGAACTGAGTTTTAGAGGAGGTTTCTTAGTTTGACTTGATGATGCTACAAATTACTTGAGATGGGGAGGTGTTAGATTGATTTTGAGAGGTGGTTGCTTGGGCGACGCTTGAATTTCCATAGAAGGAATATTAGAAGTGATGGCATGATTCTCATTAGATGTAGCAAGAGAAGATCTAGAAACCTATTTGGATGTAGTATTTGTAGATGGGCATGCAACAAAATGTTGTGCAACAAATGAGAGAAATACTTGATGCTTAAGATGTTTGATTCTTCATTGTAAAGCATAACAATCATTGCCATTATGTCCATTGATCCAATGATAATTTCAATAAGGGCAACCTCGATATTTTGCAAGTCGGTAAAGAGGATAACCTTGAGTAGATGGTAAAGTGATCAATTGATGACTAAGGAGCTCAGTAAGAATGTCATGTTGCTTAGTATTGTGATCAAAGGTGAGAGGCTCTGGTAATGAAAAGACTTGAGGCTCATTGATATGAGCACATGGAGAAGACGTAGAATGAGGATGAGATGTAGAAGGAGAACAAAGATGAGCTTGAGAAACATCCTTAAGTTGTTGGATTTTAGATTTAAGAGATGTAATCATGGATTCCATAGCCTGAAATAAAGAATGCAAAGCTTCAATTGACCCCAACATGGGTTGATTAGATGGAGGATTGCGAAGACTAGGGTCTTTAGATAAATGATTGAGAATAAAAATCACTTGATGCGGTGGCATATCTCTAGGGAGATACATGGTGTCCAGGACTTTTTTCAAAACAACTTGGAAATTTGGATGTGTTTGAATTAAATCATACAAATAAATTTGAGCAACTTTAGGAGCCATAGTAAAAAAGACGTAGTGCCAAAGAGGATCTGAATGACTGGTCACGAGTGGGATTCACCAAAATGATCAAGCAAATATTGAATAAATAGATGCCTAATTCTAATGCAATGTAGTAGTAAATGATTAAACAATTAAGTATAGAATAGACCCAAGCAAATTAAGCTAGAAAGTATGAAACCCTAGTTGTAAAGAAGAGATATAATAACTTAGCTGATTCGTAACCAAATCCTGGATTATGCCAAAGTGTTGACTGGATGAACAGAGAGGGATAAGTGTCACATAAAGCCTCATAAAAATGTGTGACTAGAGGATTTCCTAGACTGGGGCGCCTGAAAAGGGGCAAGGGTGCCTACAGGTGCCCTAGACCTGTTATGGGCGCCGGTGACTACTAAAACCCTCAAAAACCTCCTTCAATGGGTTGTGATACATTTGTTTTCCTTCCTTATTATCTCTAATAGGTCGCACAATGATCGGTGATGTCATTGATAACCTGCAATGAAAGATTGACCTACAAAACCCTCAAGAGTGCATCAAATCCCAAAAAGAAAAGAATGCAAATGAGGGGTCAGACTGTCCTCAGTTGTCAAACAAGTGAACTTACGATTGATCATTACACTACATTTCAGACCCAATGTAGTTCTAGGTGTGTGTGTGTGTGGGGAAATGTTCCCTAAGTGGATCTTGTGCGTGTCACACTTGATAGCGAACAAATAGCTAGATGTAAAAGATGTAAGTAGATGTGTACATGGAATAGAATGAACTTCCCCTCCTATGAAGTGTATGTAGAATAATGCAGTCCCTTTCCCTTGAATGGATGTTAGAATGGATGTTTGAATGCTCTTGAATAGCCTTTAGATGCAACCTTAGGTGGTGATAGCTAATGCTTAGTGCTTGGTCCTTTATTATGATCACATAACTTTATATTTATATGATTCCCTTGCTTGAATTTTGTAATTAACCACTGAAAAGGATGACTACCAAAAAGATAAGATGCTCAAATGACTAGAAAGGACCCAAAAGATGTGAACAAAGTACAAAGAGGTTAGGGGCACCCAGAGGGGATCAGGGGCACCTGACGTTGCGTCCTGACTAGGCGTTGGTGTCAGGATGATAAATGCCAAGGGGTGAAAAGACAAATTGATCTAGAAAGAGTGTAAGACCAAAAATTACAACAAAAAGAAAGCAAAGATGGCCAAAGACATGGGTTAGTTATTACTTTTCTCACTTAGGAATCATATGAATAGTAGTATGCAACCAGGACTAGATAATTACCCAAAGTGCGTGATTTTGTGTCTACACCAAAGAGGAGGATTAATGTGTCAATAATTTCCACAGGAAAGTAAGTATCCATAAACATTAGCTTTTTATTTCATGTTAGTTGGCTGGATATTCTTATTGTTTCATGTATTAAACTAAGATAATGCCAACTCAGATAAAAAAGATGAATGAACAATATTTGTTAAACTTAGATATTTTAAACAAATTAAAATTCGATGTGAAAAATTTGGAAAATAAAATGGATCAACCTTCTTTTGACATACGACACAAATTGAAAAAGGCACGGGTTAAAATAAAAATTTGGTATTTTTGTTTCCGAAAAACAATCGTTCGATTCATGTAGCATATCTTTATTGATTACATTACATTACATTATTATTATCTTCTTAGCACAAGTTTATCATTCAATGACATTACAACATTAATTTAGGATTAACCCTTACGTATTACCTTAGCTCTTGCTTACAATCCTTAGAATGCTAGTAATATTCCATTTCTATATCTTATATATAGGCTTTAGAACTCTATACCTTTGATATCAAGCATGTATTATTCTCTTATAGATCCAATACTATATACACCCTTGGTTATAAATATTATTTTGTATTGCCTCTAGTATGGTTTTCTACTTAGATCCTAATCTATAGAGAGATAGAGGATCTTCACATTGACAATCTTATCGCCCATAGATTATTGCGAACCTAATGTGAATCTTATTCGATTGTTGATCCAATCATCTTCAAATTTACTCTTATTTATCACCACATTATCTTTACTATCATTATATTTTGGTAAGCCCAATGTGAATCCTACCCCACTATTTATTCAGCCTCATTCATGTTTTCCATCAACTTCTTCGAATTATCATTTTTCCAAGAAAACCTTGCTTGTCAAATTCTCTTTCTTTATCTCCTAAGCTTTATCATCACTTCATATCATGTTACCTCTTAGAGTTTTCTAGTGAGAATTAACCCACTCAGATTATGTACAGGTTTCTTCTTTATCCCTTCTTTTCCCACCATTGAGTGAAACACCCCATGGTATAATTTTTTCATTCTCAACCACCCATAAAATATAACGTGATTGACGATCCACAAGAGGGTATCCTCATATTTGATGTGTATTTGGATGAAGATCCATATGATGATCTTCCTATACTTGATGAACATCCACAAGATTATCCTCCCACCTATTTTTATGATCCATTCCAATATTAACATGTCATTTTTCACTTTGATATTAGATTTTACATATTTTAACCCTTCAACCCTCCCTTTCTTGGAAAAAAACCAATCGGGTCATTCAAAAAATATCAAAATGTTTCTCAAAATCTCAATTTAAATGATCAAAAACTGAATTTTTCATCAACAAACTTGATAAACTAGAGGATGGAATTCAAGTACCTTCCATAACTAGCTTCCCTAGCCAATCAAACAAAATCAACTTCCTCAACCAACCTAACAAAAGAAAACCTGATGACATTTTTTTTTTCTCCACAAACAACTCCATTAGCCAACCTAATGTAGTAAAGGGTGATAGTGTAAAAACTAATTTTTTCCATGGTTCCAAAACCTCGCATATCACCTTGGATTCTAACATAATAGATTTCACACATATTCACGTAGTAAATCACCATATCGATCAAAATACATGGATCTTGAACTCATCATCTCCAATGGTCTATTACCTCACATATTCTCATACTTTGGTGCATCTTCTAGTTCCCATCCTTCTCTTGGTTCACACTTTGGGGTATCTACTAATGCCCATTCTCCTCATATATTCGGGGCATCTTTTGATGCCTACATTTTCTTTATTTTAACTTTAATAACATTTTATTTTAACCTTAATAACATTTTATTTTTACCATCCTCATATCACCTCAACCTTTGGGGAATCTTATGATACCTATTTTCATCTTCTTTGAAATTGAGGACATCATACAATACCTTCCATCTCCTAATATCTTACATTCAAATCAAGTACCTTGTAACCATTAAATCCAAAAAAATTCAAATGTCATGAAATCTTCAAAGAATAATGCATAATCGCTAAAATTATAACCCATCATATTTATGTTCTTCTTGTACATTTAGATATGCATCCCATGTTTCATGTCATCGTTATTTCTATTCTTATTACCCTCACACCTTACCTCCTTGCCTAAAATTACTTTACATTACTACCTTCCCCTCTTAGAGTTTTCCAACGATTGCATTTTCTCATATCCTAACATTTAACATCATTATATTCCTACTTAGTTTTCTTTGCCACATGGCTTCTACCTACTTTAATCTACTACTTTATTCCTCTTTATTTTTACCCAATTTCATCTCACTTTATTCACCCACCTCTATTTACACCTCCAAATTTTACATAGTTCATAATTTTGACATACTATCTTTATACTACTTTTTTTCTAAGCTTCATGGATTCTACATACTTTTACCTATTACTTTACACCCTGTAGTTATTATCTCTCACAATATGCCTCTAAAATTTAATTTTATGAGATTATAAGACTTTGGTGGATCGATTGACACTCCTTCACAAATGACCAAATTTTTTATGATTTTGATTGTGTCACCTTAGGCTTCCAGCCATAACTAGGCATTTTCTTAGTAAGGGATAATACTGATTGAGAGTGTCCTTTTGTAACTTGAGTTAGTTTTGATTCTTGTAGCTCAACTTCTATAGCATATCTACATGTATTTCATCCATATTTACCCCTCCTGTGATGAAAGTCTCAAATGTGCTACTCATTGTATTAATTCCTTTTACATATTTGATTAGGGAAATCCAATCATTATTCATTATGTACCTTTATTACTCACTCCTTATTAAGCACAAAATGGCCGGATTCAAGATAGAATTATTTTCTAAGATGCAATTATAGGAGTATCTAAGCATCATGGTTTGTAGGTTCTCCTTTATAGTGTTTAGGCATAAACTCTTTAGTGCTAGTCATTTTTCATACCCAATGATCAACCTTTCAAATATGTATGCAGGAGGAACTACAAAATAATTCAAAAGCCATAATATCAAAAGAAAAATAAATAAAAAATAAAAAAAGGTAAATTAAAGGCAAAAGTCAATCACAACAAAAAACATACACGATATCATTGCATTGCCCATTATCTTAATTGAAAGATAAAACTCCATAGTTGGCCTCATAGTAGAATCAAAGGTCCTTTGGAATGGGGTGGGATTTTTTGACCGAGGTAGGAGGCTACATATAATCTATTAGTTTTTCCCATTTCATTTCACCCAAGTACTTAATCGTCACCATTGGTCTATGAATACTTCAAATACCTAGGAATGGGGAACACTTTCGGGAAGCTAGATACACTTTACTTTCATCTCACAGTTAACATGGGACAATCTTATACTTCACTAGTTAGTGTGAACTGAACCTTTTAGAAGTGAGTTACTTTAATCCCTAATGTTGAAAAATCTTAGTCTTGAAAATATAATTAAAGTTTCTTGATTCCAATAAATAACTTATAATCACCTCAGTGGTTCCCATTTGTCCTCATTTCTGTTATCTCACTTTTTTGGACATGCTAGTTCTTAAGTCTTTCCCTTTTTATTTATATTGTTTCCTTCATCTCTTATAAACATGTCAGCATTGTGATGAGACATTAGGTATAAGGAAATTCCCTTAATCCATCCCTACTTGAATATCAACTGTGTCTTTGGGATTTTAGGATATTCTCTCTCAATCATTGCTCTTTCCTTTTTAGACTCCTCCTAGCTATGTTTGATATTCTTAGTGTTTCATTCATTTTTCAAGCATGCTAAGGCCTACTTAATCTCTCATATATTCACCTTATGACCCTTTATAGGTTCTTACAACCTAATTTAGTATTTCTTTATATGCTATTTTGACTTGACCTAGTCCTATTATCTACTTATTGATCTCACATTTTCAATCATGTTGGACTGAACCTATCTCTTGTCTAAGCACCTTACTACATTTTTGAGTCTCTTCAGGCCTACTTTGGTCTATCTTTATAGGATATCCATAGCTGACCTAGATTCCTTCATTATTTATTCATTTTAAACACCTTTTAAGGGTTTCTAGACCAAATGTTTCTCTCAACTATGCACTTTATGATGATTTCTAGGTCTCTTGAAACCTAATTTAGTCTTTATTTATAGGACCCTTTCATGACCTAGTCATATTATCTACCTATTACACATTATTTTTTAATTTTTCTAGACCAATTTAAACTTTATAGTTTATGCACCTTATGATGATTTCTAGGTTTCTCAAACTTGATTTAGTCTCTCCTTATAAGCTATCCAGACATGGCCTAAAACCCATTTCACAACCTCTATAGGAACTTTGAATCTTATTTAACCTTCATTTATAAGAAATTCAAACCCATCTTAGCAACATCCTTTGATCTCTTTTTACATTTATTATATTTACTTATAGTTAAGTTGAGGCAAGTATATTTCATTTGGCCGAGATCTCATCTATTAATTTATTTACAATCATTTCCTTTGAATTCAATGTACTATATTTCTTCCCCTAATATTATCTCATGTTACACTATATTTACACATGATGATATTCAGTTGGGGCATATGTATACCTTATATTTCACATAATAATTATTTCTCTTTGCAATTTGGTATGTTAATCCTCTCAATGTATGCCTTAAGGGGGCTTAGAGAAAGGGTTGGGGTCAATTTATAACACCTTGTGAGATTTTGTCATGACGTTTTCCCTAGATTTCCCTAACATTATTTAGCATTCCTACCACCATTTTATACATGTAGTAATACTACTGTATATCAATATCAAATAATCTTTCTATAACACATCCAAACTATCTTCATACACACTCCAAGTATCTTGCTCCACCATTCCTTCTATCTTCTACACATCACCTTTTGTGGACTAGTTGTAGCCATTTCCATCAACCGTGGTAAATTTTATTTGGTAGGCATCCATTTTTAGCTGATGTATATTATTTGAGATGATCAATATGATTTTCCTCTTTATATTATTAATAAGATAGACTAGGTTATAAGAAAAAGACCATATTAGGGCCAATGCACAGGCCAAAGATAACAACAAGGGCCGTAATAGTTATGGATTTAGAATATGATAATTCACATTTATATCTAATGAATAGGGTTTCAAAGAACATATATAGAAATTTTGTGAGGTATTACTATAATACTAGGCTGTAAGAATAAATATACTAAGAAAGTACTATATGATGTCTAAACTAGGGGTTATAATGCCATGTAGTAAACAATACTCAATGTACATAACCTGATAATGTAAAAAATAAATATGTTCTACTCCATAATAGTATATTACATGATACACCAAACATAATAAATCATACCAACATAGTGAAAAGATAAAGGTAAGGGATACATACCTTTGTAAAGGACATGTTGCCATGCATTAACCCTTTAGGGTTACTAACACCTTGTGAGAGAGTATTATGGGTCGATCAAAAAAGGGATAGGTAGAAGACCTCATTAGACAAAAGTTTAGGACTACAAAGACTTGGTGGAACTCATTGGTGAAAATAATAAATATTATTCTTATTTTTGCTAGCATCCTAGTGTTACAAATTAGACCTCTAATTATAAGCTCCACTAAACCCTAAACCTATTAAGACTTTATGGGAAGATTTATGAGCAAAAATAGAGTATACTATGTGATGATGATATATATATATAAATGGAAAAATTTACAATTATAAATAGGAAAACATAACCTAAAGTCACTATCTCTATTAGTTGATGACATCAAACATGGTCAATGCAGTCATCTAGAAAAAAGGTTCTACTATACAGTGTTAATCAAGATCGATGCCACATTCCATAAATAGTTTGAAATAAAGGTGAGAAGAGGAGTAGGAATGGAGGTAGAGAAAAAAATTGTAAGAAGTATGAAGGTGATCTAAAGGGAATATGAAGGTGATGAAAATGTGTTATAGGAAGATGTGAAGGTGAAAATACTAGGGATATTAAGTGGTCATAAAAAGGTAGTAGGAAGGAAATAAGGAGGCACAATAAAGAAATATAGGGTTATGCTACACATGAGGAATCTTAATAAACACTGATAACCATCCTAACCTTGCTTCCAATATGAATCTTAAGGAGTGCACTTAGGGAGATTAATGTGATAATAACCTATATAGTGAATCCCTTATTCGAAGTGAAAAATAAGGTGTATATTTATGCCCTAACCATACCACAATAGTGTAACCCAAGATGTTCTTCAGGAAAGAAACATGATACACTGAAATCAACATAAATGACTAGAAATGAATAATTGATTAAAAATGCGAACTCAACCAAATGAATTGTACTTACCTCGACTTTCCTTTTTGTGAAAATAAATAGATGCTACCTTTTGTATCGAATGTGGTAAGCACAAATATTATTAATAACCCTAATGATATAATACTAAGAAGAGATGATAACAATACAAACCTACAAAAAGAGTTAATAAGTAAGCATACATAAAATATGGGTAGTTAGCTCATAGGAGGGTGCTAGGATAGGTTTGCAGAATAATGCTCGGTTAGGTCTAGATAACCTATGTTAGGTAAAAAGTGGGTTATTGGATGTGTCCAAATAAGAAGGATAAGTTTGGTGGGGATAGCATATATATTGTTAAAAAGGTGTTAGTTAGGTATTTAACCTTCTAAACTAACGTGCCTGAAAAAGTAGGGAGTATAATAGGTGAAACAACAATTTAGGTCAGCTGTAAATATCCTAGAAGGGAAGACTAAATCATGTGTAGACAACCTATAAATTATCAAAATGTGCTATTCAAAAAATTAGTAAGTTAATATAATAAAAATAGAGGCAATAAGGCCTAGGCCAAGTCTAGATATAATTGTAAAGTGAAGACTAAATTAGGCTTAGAAAAACCTAGAAAGTGTCCAATGTTACTGGTCAAAAAATAAATTGATCGACCTAATAGTCCAAGAAAAGTAAGGAATATAAAATATGAAACAATGGTGTAGGCTGAGTTTGGATAACCTTATAAAGGGAAGAGTGAAATAGGTTAAGATAAAATAGACATTGTCAAAATATGATAGTAATGAATTAATCAACTACAAGAGTAAACCTAGAAAGTAGGAGATATAAGTGGGACTAGATTAAGTCTAGATAACCCACACGAAAAAAATTAAATTATGTCCAAAATAATCTATTAAGTGTCAAAACTCTTTGAGAATTTAATAAAATGATTTTGTAGGCCCGTAAATAAGGGATCGCCAGAAGGTGACACTTGAAATCCAAAGTGTAACTAAAAAAAATAAGATAACAATGTTAGAGCGAGAGAGCATATTGAAAACTCAAATATGCAAAATAATCAAGTAGGGATGATTTAAGGGAAGGTATTTAAACCTTGTTTCCTATCACAATACTAGAGTGTTTAATAAGAAACAAATAAAATTATGCATAAAACATCAGAGATAATTAGAAACTATATTGTGTAATAAGTGGCTATAATCTAAATAAAGGGAAAATGGGCACTACCAAGGTGAAAACAAGCTCTTTACTAGAATCAAGACGTTCTCATCACATTAGAAAAACAAAGAGTTTTTTATATCAATGAGTAAATGTTCAACCTAGTGTGTAGGTTTCGACTTAGTATTTTTTTTAATTATAAAGATATCTCATGCGAGTATCTAAAAATGTGAAAACTTTATTAGTTAAGGAAGATATACAGAGCTAATGGTTTATAGTGGATGCTACTAGACATTGGAAGCTAGGGAACACTTATCATGTATAAGTAAGGACATAACCTTGTTAGGATGGTGTATGTCATGTAACCCAAGCCTCATGATTCTGTTGTGGTTCTTGTAGCTATGGGTATGACTGCTAATGAGGGGCTAGGGTTCTGCAAGGTTGAATGAAGGTAGATAAATTGATGTTGAATATGTTGGATCTCTATATGGAGCTTTAAAAAAGTAAAAAATGTGAACCAATTGGAAACTATCTTAATACAGGAATAAATGAAAAATTTGCTTAATCATTGGGATATTTTAAGGATGAAAATCCTCTCTCTCCCCCAAAATAATCCAGTATAGTGTTTGATGTTGATGGAAATAAGAAAAATAGAACTGTTGTTTAAAATAACCCCTTTGGAAACTTGCAATTCCTTCAAACTTTGACATCATGTTATAAGGCTGTGGTGGTTGTTGGTCTTCTCATTACAATTTCAAAGTAGTTTCCCTGCTTGCATTTCCTTGCGTGCACTCTTGCTTGCTTTCCTTGCTTCTTCCATGACCTATTTCCTTTTTCTATGTAGGTTTCATGCTCGTGCATTCCTCCCTTGATCATTTGAAATTCTACTTCCTTTGTGTTCTTATTTCTTCCATCCTGATCATTATGCCGTGCACATACATGTTTCCCTTTCATATCTGCAAGTTTTCGTGCTTCCCTCTTCTTGTTTACCTTCATGATCCAAACTTTCATGCACTCATTGCGCACTTTTGGAATTTCCTTGCATCCTTACAATTCTTATGTCATTCCCTTTCACACACTCATGACTTATTTTGTACAATCTATTTCATGTGCATATTCCCTTGCATTCCTTCTCTTACTTCTTGGCTTGTGTGCAAGCATAATTTTTCTACTGAAGCTCCTATGCCTTCCCTTGGTGGATTCTCGGACCTCCTTTACACATTTACATGTTCCTGCAAACATCCAATCCTTACCTCAAGCTCCACACAATCCCTTGCATGTGATCGTGGACTTCCTCCACATCTCTACATGCTCTTGTGAGCATGCATTTCTCACTCCGAGCCCCGCTGCTCCTCTTTGTGGGCTCACAAAATCTCTTTGCATGTTGGCAAGGCTTGCCAATATGAATTCTTCCCCCCAACTCCCGCATGTGTAACTATGACTTGATCCCCGCAGCGAATGAAAACATGACACATGGTGGAGGCCTAGAACTATTGTCAAATATCAAATCCCTGTGACCGATCAGATGGTGCCATGTGTCTAGCGTGTTGCTCTCGCACTACAAAACTTCAAAAAACCATATATTTTGACTCATAGCCCCAAATAAGGCATGTTTACTCTCATTGGAAATTTATTAATGTGAGACACACTCTGGAATCATCAAAATCAGATTTTGGTAATATTTAGTGGGTGAAAAAGGAAAAACATGATTTGGGTCATTAATGTGCAGCTATATGTGACTCAACCACCTAGAATTGATGAAGCATGGCCTCCTTCCTTCCTATACAAGCAAGCTTATATGGGAGAATGGGTTTGAAAAAGTCCCCATACTATTTTGTAGTAAGTTAATACATTTTGTCGGTTTTTGTAGCCTTCAACCTGAGTTTCCCTCTCTTTCCCTCCTCTCTCTCTCTCTCTCCCATTTTATCTATAAAATGTTTATCAATTTGTAAAGGCTGAACCCTCTTAGAATGTAAGGGAATTATTCAAAGTAGTGCATTAGTATTTTTGAGTTACGGGCCTCATATATGGACCTTTGTGGGGTGATTTTTTGCCTCCTTCCTCCATTGAAATGGAATGCACATCCTCTTGAAGCAACACAATCTATGTTTAGTGGCTATTCTCTTCCTTAACCTATGTTTATTACATTTTCTTGCCTCTCTTTTGCAATGTTCGTGTGTTATGCATGTTTGGTCTCTTTGTAGGGTTATATTTCTGTTGTAATCTATGGAAATGGAAGCTTGAATTTTGTTTTGGATAGTGGCATTCATGTCTGCCCTCTCCTCCTTCAATTTTCTCCAAGTTTCACTCATTTGATAGTGTTTTCCCCCCTTTTCTTGGTGTTATGACCAATATTAGTTTAGGATTCCCCCTTTCATGCATCTCCTTCTTACTCTGGTCCCTTGGAATGTGTAGTTTAGGAGTAGATAGTTGTTTTCCTTGCAGTAGGAGTATTTTTAGCATTATGAATAGGTAGAGGAATCCGACCTTCTCTAGAGGTATGTTTCAAGTGCAAGTCCTGCAACTTGGAGACAGTCCCATGTTGCCTCAAAGCCTTGGATCTTCATGATTCAAGTGTGGGTGTAATTTTGAGCTCCAACAAGAACTTGGGTAGATTTGGTTAAAGGTATGACCTCAAATACCTCTACTTGTCATTGTCCTCTTATCCTTGAGGTTGAAGAGAGAGTATTACTTACTCAAGTTCCAAATTTAATTTTTGATAAATCTGCCTCTAGATTTAAAAATTCCCCTATTATAAAGTATTGGGGATATATACCTAATATTGGTTCACTTAAAATTTGGAATGTAAGGAAATGGAAACCCAACAGTTATATGGAAACCACAAACATGGTTGAATTTTTTTGTCTAATTTTTTTTTCTAACCCTAACAACTATGCTAATACTCTCCGTTGGGCTCTTAGTTTCTTAGGAATTCAGACCTCTACTTGAAAAAATGGAACCCTGACAAAGAAAATATCTAGTCAATTCCCATCTGGGTTAGACTACATGGATTCCCTTTGAAGTATCAGCAATATCAATCAAAGAGTCTAGTGGAAAATCATAGGATGAAGCAGGAGGTATAACTTGATAAGTATGGTGCACTTCTGATTTGGATTTGTTAGTATTGTGATTAGGAAGTGGATAATTTCCAATCTTAATATTTTAATAATCTTTACTAGTATTATATTGTTTAGGAGGTACGATAAAATCAACACTATCAACATCAATAATATATTTGACAACATGATGAAGCTTGATATATCAACTAGTATAATGACCAACACATCTATGCTAATTTCAATAGACATTAACATCAATTTTTTTACCATGAGGCTTACTTGTATTGAAATGTAAAACCAGAGGGAGAGATACAAGGTTGCAAGCTAGAAAATTTTGAACTGCCACATGTGGTGAGAAAGGTAACAATATAAATTGCGTTTGATGAGGCGCTTATAACTGAAGCTTTAATGGTTGAGACACAACGTTAAAAGTAGATTTAGCATCAGTTTTGTTGTCATTATATTTTCCTTTAAAATTAGTTTTTTCTTGAAATTTAGTATTAGATGTGTTGGGCATGTTAGCAACATACTTGATATTTTTAATTGAAAGGAGCTTAGCATCACACTCTTTTAGTGTATGAAAAAAGTGACGAAATGACAAAAACTTGACAAAGATAACTAATTCTCACAAAGGAGAAAGAGTGCTATGAGTGAATAGATCTTAAAGCTCATTAACAACCAATACATTGTTCATTTTTGTAAGGATAGTATTATAGTGCAGAACACTATCATTAATGATATCATTGAAGCCTTGTCACATTTTATACATTTAAGCATACAATACCTTGTCCCCAACATTGATGGAAAATTGTATAAGGAATTTTCAAGTAATTGATTAGCCGAAGGGGTAAAGAACCACATTGAATGAATATAAAGGTTATAAAACCATTGTAACAAAAAATCCATGAGGATTTTAAAAAATATATTAGTAAGTATTACATCTTTGTAAGCATACTCTAAGCAAACAACATGGATAACATGAAGGTGTTGTTCAGGATCACCTTTTCCATCATAAATAGGAATCTTAGGAGAAACAAAACCAATAGGAAAAGGATGAGAAGTCACTTTAACCCATTTGGATTGTGAAGTAACTAAGTATATTCCATGGCATTAGAATAATTAGAGGCACATTGTTATAGTTGTAATATTTGGGCTTGCAAATTATGAACAAGGTTATCAAGGATATGTGTATTAGAAGAAGAGTGAGAACCCCCATTGGTGTTTATAGTAGATATAGGAATAATAATATACATAGGAATAGAAATTGTAATGTTTTGGGGGGGGGGGCGATTGGTTACCCTTATATATATATGCACTGTAGTAATAATAGATGTAGCCATAATGGAAGACACGATAATAGATTCAGGGATTTAGATACATTTACACACTTGTGCTCATCTCTAGAAATGTATATAAGGGAGTCAATATGTTGATGGTTTTTATGTAGAAAATATGTAAATGTTATTTCATCATCTTCAAGAAAATCCCCAATATTAGCATCATAATCATTATGGGATCCTTCTCCTGGGAAATGCCCAATTGAGATAGTGTTTGCAAAGGGTATGTGTGAGATTAAACATTAGAGATCATATCATTATAATCCTCATATGTGTCATTGCACTCATAGTAAGAAGATGAATCAAACTTATCATAAATATCTTAAAAAAAAAACAATATCAGATGTGGATTCATTGATACAGGTATAAATGTAAGGTATTGTGGAGAACACCATGAAAGAAAAAATGATAAACAATATAAAAGCTAATAAATAGGATTATACACCAAAGGAGGTTAAACCTTAGGGCCACCAAGGGTTTGAGAAAGGAAAAAAATTGATGAAGATTTAAGTTCACCAAATGTTTACTCCCTACATAAATAAATAATGGTTTGATATTAGTTTTTTTCCTTATTTATTAAAAAGAACAATATTTTATGGGTCATCTATTATGAAGTAATTAATAAAAAATAATGCACAAAAAAGAATATAAATTTTAATATAATGTGTGATATAAAACAATATAAATGATTGCTTAAAACAAAATAAGGGAAGATTATTTAGTTTGATATGATGTACACAAATTATACGCATGTGTAGACTGGATTTGAAAATGCTTCATATCTCAAGCTATGACAAATTGATACAATTCAGTCTACAAGATTTGCATCAATATAGTACAACATGGTCATGAGATGTAAATTATTGGACAAATATATTCTAGTCCTCTACAAATTTTGGTGGTCGTAAATGGCCTAGAAATGTGCTCCACTATTTGGTGCAAGAGGTAAAAACTATATGACACCTTGTAGTAACCTACTATGGATAAAACTATAGATACATATAATAGAACTTCATAAATGAAATTAGATAACAAAAGGATAAATATGTATATGGTGGAATTAGATTGGCCCTAGTGGTCAACCCTTGTCAAAAAAATATAGGTGTTATAATACATCCCCTTGCAAGTGGCATAAAATTCCATGTAGTTCTAATGTATGTGTAATTGTGTATGCAAATATAAGCCAATCCCTTATCATGCCCTCATGTATGTTGACACAAATAATAACATGTGTAAATATAGAATAAGTAGAATGTACCCTATGTGGTAGTGATATATGTGCCATCCTTTGCATGCTATAAAAATTCTCTTTTGACCCTTAGTAACATTGGTAATGCTTAGTGTGGAATTTCTCTTTTAATGACTTGGTGCTAGACCTTTTGAGGCTTATGGATGGGGAAACTAGACTCTTGACCCTAGTTTGAGTGTTTGAGTCTTGAGTAGTGGATGCTCTTAAGGATTTTTTTTTCTTAGGGAGATTTAGGAGATCCTCAAGTGCTTTTGGAGTATATTTTTAAATGGGTTCTCTTGAGAATATTAGGTCAGTTATTAAGTGCATTAGAATTTATTATATATGCTTTCACATGTTAATTGTTACATGAAGGCCAAACTATATGATAATAAATGAACTAAAGAAAGGAATTCAAATAAGGAAAATTTCTATTAGAGAGTGTGAGATGGGACCGTATGGGTTAAAAAGACCATAATATAGCCCAACTCATTATGTCTAAGAAATATTTTGGGAAAAATGCATGGGAGTAATGCAATGGTTTGGATAAATGAAAATGAGTATATGAACAACTGAGAAATGTGTGTAGTTAATAAAATCACACAAGGGAGAGATAAATATGTCAATTAATCTTATACTACAATAACAAGTGATAGTATATAAACAAAGTAAAAAATTCCATTTACAAAGGATAATAAGTTGTCAATTTTAGGTGTTTATATTTCCCCCATTTGAGTGTGAAATTAAAAGTTTCATACTTAAAGGAAATGATGTTTGAGTGTGCATGCACACTTTGCCTTCACTTAACATTGTTTATTGTGCTTTGGTGTTGGCATGTTTCATGATGAAACTTGAAACGCAAAGTGTAGTCAATGTTCATAAAAAGGAATTGAATTGTCACTCAAATTGTAAATAGTATATTTGTAAATTTGAAAATTAATTTCATATCATAGTAAAGTAAAGTGATAAAGCATGGAAGGAATAAACTTGTTTTCTTTGTTGAGGGAGAATCTCCCACATTTGTTGTACTTCGAGATTAGGATTTTTACTGAGTTTATGAAAGATTGGGGATGATCAGTCCCCACTTTTTCTAAAGGAGATGAATATGTCAAAGAGGAATTGGGTGCACTTGACACAACAACAAGAAGATAGGTGATATAGGACATTTTTCCAATTGGAGCATTATCACATTTTAGACATTTGAGCATAAGATATCTTTTCCCCAATATAAAGGGAAAATTATGCAAGGAATTGATTACACAAAGGGCTAAAGGTCCACATTGAATGAATATGAAGGTCATAGAACCATTGCAATGTAAAATATTTGAGCCTGTAAGGAAATATATTAGTAAGTAATACATTGTTGTAGGCATAATCTAAGCAAGTGGAAACAAAATCATGAACGTGATTCTCAAGATCATCTTTTTCATTATAAATAAGAATCTTAGGAACAAAAAAACCAATAGGAAAAAGATAGGATGGGACTTCAAGTGCAAGTTTATTTTTAAGTGACCGACTAGTTTCTATGTCATTAGAAGAGGTTGAGAAACCTTTTTGCAAGTATAATATTTGGGCTTACAAATTGTGAAAAAGGATCTCAAGGGATTGTGTATTGCAAAAAGAGTGGGAACCCCTTGGGTGTATATAGTAGATGTATGAATAACAATATGCATGGGAATAGACAATGTAGCACTATGGGTAGGGTATTGGTTACCCCTAAAGATATCGACATTGTAACAATAATAGATGTAGCCATAACGAAAGATGTGATAACAAATTCATGAATTTTATATACATTTATACACTTTTTCTCATATCTAGCAATGTAAATAAGGAAGTCAATTTGATAAGGGATTTTCTATTAAAATGTGTAAAAATTATTTCATTATCTCTTAGGAAGAGCCTCGATATTACGTAGGAAATGCTCAAAAAATATAATAAAAATAATATTAATAAACACAAAATTAGTAGTGCATGTGTGAGCATAAACATTAGAGATTATATTATTTTTAGTGTCACATTTGTCATCACACTCATACTAAGAAAATCCATCAAAATTAACATAAATATCTTCACAAAAACTGATATCAGCTAGGGATTCATATATGAATTCATTGGTATAGGTATGGATATAAGGTACCATTGAGTACACAATGAAAACACAAAGGATTATAACCAATAAGAGTATACACCAAAAAAGGATAATATCTAGGGCCACCTAGGGTTTGAATAAGGTGAGAGATTTAATCAAGAGTCATGTTCACCAAATGTTTACACCCTTAATAAATAAGGGTTGATATTAGTTTGTTTCCTTATTTATCAATAGGATTAAGGTTGTACAGTTCATATATTCTAAATTAATTAATAAACACTAATGTAAAAAATATAATATAGATTTAAATACAATGTGTGATATTAAATGATAGAAATGATTACTTAAAACACAAGGGAAAAGTATTTAGCTAAATACAAAGGTAGAGAGATGATCTAGGTGCGTAAAATGGATGTGCATATTAGTAAGGATATGGAAATGCTCAATCTTTAGAATTGTTTGGAAAAACTAAACTGGTATGGAACCACACATGATCTATTGGGGTGTAATATGGTATGGTATTGGGTTATACGGTCTTAGATGGATATATTATGTAACTCAACTTCTATTGGTTGTCGTTGGCCTAGAAATGTGCTTCTCTATTTGGTTATATGGTTTATAACTGTGTGACACCTTATTGTACTGACATGTCATGGATAAAACACAAGATACATTCACTAGCCCTTCATTAACAAAATTTGATAACAAAAGGAGAAATATATGTGTGATAGAGTTAGAATGACCCTGGTAGTCAACCTAGTTAAACAAATCTAGGAACTACACTACATCCCTTAGTAAGCGAGATAACATTATATGTAGTTATCCTATTATATTTGTAATTGTGCATGTAAATCTAATCCTAACCCCTATCACACCCTCATTGTCTCTTGACACAAATAATAGTTGGTGTAACTATAAAATAAGTAGAATGTACCTTGCACAATAGTGATATAATGTATCATTATTTATATGTTAGATTAATTCCCTTTTAACCCATAATAAAATTTTCAATACCAAGTGTTTAACTTCTCTTACTATGCCTTAGATGTAGAACCTTTGGAGGCTTGTGGATGGGGAAACTATACTCTTGAACTTGATTTGAGTTCTTTAGAACAGATTAGTGGCTTCTCATAAGGTTGTGATACTACTTTAGGGATATTTAGGAGACCCTCAAGCTCATATAAAATCTATTTTTCAATAGGTTCTCTTGAGAATTCCATGTGATTTCTTAAGTGCATTATAATTTGTCCTATAAGATTTCATAGGTTAATTGTCACATTAAGGCCGACCTGTAAGATAAGTAATGACCCAATGAAAGGAAATAAAAAAAAGGTAAAAATTCATTGGAGAATGGGAGATGAGATCATATAGGTCAGCCCAAAATGTAGTATGGCTCGGTCCCACACCAAATGATTTTTGATAGGAAATTCACAATGTCTTAGAAATATTCTAGGAAATATGCATAGGAGTAATGTAATTATTTGGATAAATTCAATTGAATATATGAAGGACTAAGAAGTGTGCGTAGTTAAGTAAGTGATGTAAGGGAGAGAGAGAAATGTCAATGAGGCTTATGGTACACGTACAATTCATAATATAGAGATTAAAATACTTCTCATTTATAAGGGAAAAGTTTCCAATTTTAGGTGTCTACTATTCATTACCTTTGACTCATTACAAAATCCATGACATATTGGTGTTTTGTAGATTCAATGTCAATGAGGCTATAAAGCTATGTCTTCTTCTATCACCTTGTCCTCTAAATATGATAAGTAGGTACAACAATTGAGTACGAGAATGTGTTGTTGTGTCCACAACACCACCCTAATTTCACATGTAAAATGATGGAAACCCTTGGCCTTTCTCAAGGTAGTATACATTTATGCTCAAGATTATATTTCATCTATTGTATAAATACTTGTTTATAAACATTAATAAATATTCGCTATATTTTCTTACACCCCTTTACTTTTCCCTTCCTTCATCACCTTCACAAATACACATTTGGCCTCCACACAACATTCCTTCATACCATGGGTCGTACTAGTCATTATACACTTCCCTTAGCCTCTTAAATCCTACACATAATTTTATTCCATCCAAAACCAACACAGAACTATGCACATTATCTTGCAATGCTTTAGTTTTATGGGCATATATTTCATTTTGCCACCCCTTAGTTTTTTAGAGCTTGACCTTTTGTCCACGGCTTGCATAAGTCACGAGATGAACAAGTCATTTTGTAGTATTATACAACCTTTTTATTTTACTCAACACCTCTCACACTAAATATTTGAAACTTTTGTGAATTATTACATTCAACCAAGTAGTGTACTTCATTGCATGTCCATGCCTTGAGTCTGATGAGATAAAAAATTCTCTTTGACTACTAAAAAATACCAAGTGGTCTACATAATACCATTTTTTCAGTCTGTGGCTTGTCATACATTGGGTAGAACCCAATTGCCCTATAGAATCCCATGCACTTATAAATATTTTGTGCAGGTCTATTTTATATGATACATCACCTACTTGGGAACATCTAACACATAAACTTGGTTTCTTTAGGTTTTATATTACATAGATACTACACACACATTCATAATATCTCAAAGGAATGCGTAAATGAAGTGTTATAATTTCATTTAAGTATGGTTTTTTTCTTACCTTAACATGTAGACACACTACCTACATGAAAAAAACCATCAATAATCAAGATCATGAACTATTATACGCAAGACAATGAGAAAGAGATGCACACACATAACTGGTGTGCACACTAGAAGTATATATCCATATCTTAAAATAGAAACATATGGAACTAAATCCTAATATTTCTAGTTGTGTAGACATGAATGGAACACATATTCATGCAAATAATAAAACCACACAAGGCTAGATGAGTGTAGAAGGAAAAAATGCACAATTTCATTGAGGACAATGCCACACACAAAAATAAAATTCATCTTACACAACAAAGGATTTCATTCCCATGACACAAAAATAAGAGCACACCCAATACAAAGGACCATGTATCCCTTGTGTAGGGTAGAATTTGGATGCACTAAATGATAAAGATTCTAATACGCTAGAAGACAAAATCCAAACTAATTAGAACTAATGGAGTCACAATTTGTGACATTTTTTAGAATATATTTGATCCCACCCACTTGTAATACTTGGACATATGAATATACCCCCTAGACATGTCATGTCAGATTAATGATATAATAATTGGTGAAATGATTGAATTATGCATCCCAACACTTCATGCATGCTAAAGAGATTTCGATGCATTTGTTTTCTCATGACTTGTTAACGTATTGCTTATGTGACAAGTTGTGGAAAATTATCCTCAATTTGGGACTTCAGGGTGTGTAATTTTTGCTCCAATGTTACTTTTTGGTTGATCCAAATGGAGTGATGCTACATTGATGTTTTCTTGAAGCATATGCACTCCTTCAATTTGCATTTACAACGATAGATTTTCAAGATCAACCTATACTATGTTGATATTATGAAAGAGCAGGAGGAAATTTTAACACGAATATAATTGATTATTTCTATCATTCAAACAATACATTTATATAGGGAGGATGTTTCCTATAAAATAGGAAACCTCCTACAACCATTCTCCCTAAATACGTGAATTTTTTTAACAACCAAGTCTCACAAAATAACTTTCTCACAAAATAACATAGGTGGGTGGTTATTACTAATAACTTATCCACACATTTAAATTTACATTTACATTTACATCTAATAATATTTTAAAATGTTAACACATTGATGGTAAATACATATTTTCACTAGAATGTCACAATAAAAACATAAATCATAAACATTAATGAGTATTGAAAAAACAAACTACCATATAAACTACACACTATATTTGAAATACCTGAAACTTTAAATACATACGGCTTCGAGCCACTAACAACAAAATGAAAAAAGACCCAACTTTTTTCACTTCTTAAATACTAATCGAAGAGACTGTATTCTATCCAAGTGGCTAAAATGCAATGTTGAGGTCAACTTCTTCACCATTCCATTATAATCACCGCAGTAAGTTTGCATCGTTCAATTATTTTCTTTCAATAGAGCTCCTGCAACAAGGTTCTACATGGTGGAAAAATAAATTCTCTTACTTGAAATAATGATACACAACTTGGATGGCTTTATGAAACAATATACATGCACAGATCTGCATATAGAATCCTGATGAGATGGCGAATGGATGAATGGAAGCATCATGATAAGCAAATAATTGATTATATATACATCAGACAAAAGGAATTCAGGTAATAAACCGAATCCCAACAAAGGTACTTAAAGAGTGATGACGCCAAATTAATAAAATTCCAATACCGATTTCCCAGATCTGACAAGTCCGTAAATAAACATTACATAAAAATAGGGAATAATATCTAAAAATATTCTCATTATCAATTTTATAACAATGAATTCAACTTCCATCCGCTGGGGCAAAATAACTTGAGATTTCCCCTCCATAGTTTTCATAACATCTTTGGATCTCTCTTTGCTTTGATACGAAATGAAAGAGTAGTAGGAGATTTTAACACGAATACAATTGACTATTTCTATCATTCAAAAAATACATTTATATAGGGGGAAACCTCCTCCAACCATTCTCCCCAAATACATGAGTTTGGTTTAACAATCATTACTAATAACTTATCTACAGATTTACATTTACATCTCTAATTATCCCACTAACATCTCTGCTCCATATTTTTGTTTTGTAGTTTTTGTTGGCCCTGTTTTCTTTGTTCTTGTTCGGCTTTCGTCTGGTTTCGACTCCTTGCCTATGGGGTATGTAATTTTGGTTGTTTTTCATGATATCATCTTTTGAATATAGTAGGGTGGGGTCCCATCAATGCTCTGGTTCATAACTCCGGTCAAAAGCATTTAACTATCTTACAAAAATTATCCCACTAACATGTTAGCACTAACATAGATTTCATAACAGATTAATACTTGTGATGTTATAGTTTGCACACTCATCTAGGTGATACGAGGAACTATTGTGCATACTTGAGAGGAAGGAAGAAATATCTTATGTTTTCATGTTTGTGTCATTGATTTCGATGCCCACCAAAATGTTTTTGCATCTCATTCCACATCTTCTTCTCTGGTGATCAACTATGAAGTACATGATCCTATCTCTGCGGTATTATCTTTTTACTCTTGTTATACCTGTGCAGTGGTCGGTTACTCCTAAAGAGTGATTATGGGTTGCAAAATATCTGTGGGTTTCTCCCCTTGTGATTCCTTTTATTTCTACGCCTCAAACTTTTTTTGCACGACTTCATGTTCCTTATCAATCTAAGCATGTTCTTCTACTTTTGCAATGACTTCATTAGTATATTTTTATTCCTTAGCATTTTTATTCTATTCCTCTATTTCTTTCCTCTCCTTGGTGGCTTGTTCTTCCTCTAAAGTTATCTTCTCTTCTACTTCTTCATTCTACTTGTGTTGTTCTTCTTTCTTGTAATTTTATTCTTCTTTCTTTTGTTTCTCTTCTTCTCTGTGTTATTTTTCAATGAGAAATCTGTGTTTCATCTTTGCACTTAATTTTTTTTGTTGATCTACATTTTCTACTTCTTTGTGCATTTTTCCTTCTTCCTTTTTTGTATCCTCATTTACTATCTTATCGTCTTATTCATGTTTTGTTTTGTGTAATTTTTCAGTTGTCTATTGTTTTGAAATGTACTCTTATTCTATTTATTTATAGACAGATTCATTTGTGGCTTTCTCCTTATTTTTTATTTTTACATCTTGTTTTTGTTGGTCCTCAAAATCTGATGATTATGTAGGTTGTGGTATTTACATTGGAGTTGTTTACGCACTGAAAATTATGGATTATGTCTCTAGTTGCTTTGGTTCCATAGTTGTTTATTATTTTATGACATATTTTAGAGCATGATGTGTTCTTGAGGGTATAGAGGAGGAGAAGGTGTAGTTAATGTTTATTAGGTAAGTGCACCAATCTGGGGGGCCAAAAAATGGGCACAAATCTGAAAATAAGTGAAACACATACATTTTTTTGCAATAATGCATACACATTTTGTTTTCTTTGGTTTAGAAATCCCCGAAGCTAAAATTCCTATGTGATGTAATGCATACACATTTTTAATGTTGTGAAACACGTATGCATTTTGAGTGGTATGAAATTTGGAAGGTCCCGAAGGAGCCATTTTTACTAAATGTTAAGTAATATTATACTTTAAATTTATTTTAGTAAATATAAGAAACTAGGGTCACTCTGCACTTGATGGAAGTGGTCCCATAGCACTGATATTTATAATCTAGAAGATAGTTTTTCAAAATTTAATCTGGTCAGTACTTACTTCTTTTTCAAGATTTCAGCAAGGGCTTAAAACTTACAGGGCATATATATTGTAGGCGGTCTTTGTTTTAGGAAGTTGTTTTGTAGGTTTTTTGACCTTTTGGATTAGATTTTTTCCCTACCACTTGATTCAATTGGTACGAATTTTGAAATTTGGTCCATAATTCACTTTAGTGACCACAAATTAAGTCTATGACGCTTATCTACTTCTTACTAAAATGAGATCCTCACTTTGTAGATAGATGATTGATCCTTGAATGAAATTCTTGTCCTATGGAAAAATGAGGTGATTGTAATGTGCCTCCTCCTTAAGGTGTGATCACACTACTAGGTGTTGAATGATTTTTTAAGAATAGTACCAAGTGAATTGCATCAAGTGAACTCAGATGATTGATCATTCTTATAAACAAGGTAGACTAAGATAGTAGAAGAACATCCCCTGTAGGGGTACTGGCTACTAAGACATCATCCTTATCACCTCCACCTTGAGTAAAATTCAGTTGATTCTCAGTGAGAGTTTATTTGAGGAACACATGTCAACACCATGGAAATAGGATGACTTTCTTAATACTTATAGAGAATGATGGAAATGGAAACATCAACTGACATGACTAGCAAAAAGTTAGCTCAAAACTATAGTAAATGACATTTGGGTAAGAAGGAGACATAGTCAAAATTTGATGTGATTACAATCGTATAAGTAACACTCCTTTAAAATAACAAAATAAGGATAACAATATTTCACCTAAATATTATGGTCATTATTAAGTTTTAAAACGAATTGGTAGTGTGGCAGCATATAAATTCAAGCTCCCTTAGTCAACCATCATACATCAAATTTTTCATGTTTATTTTTTACAAAGGTCACTAGACAGAAGGTGTCATCCCAGTTAGTATTACCCGAGCTTGATGTGAAGGTTAAATCATCTTAGATCCTAAAGAAATTATTTATAAACACACTTAATTTTTTTTTTGATCTACATTTTCTACTTCTTGTGCATTTTTTCCTTCTCCTTTTTTGTATCCCTCATTTACTATCTTCTCGTCTTATTCATGTTCTGTTTTGTGTAATTTTCAGTTGTCTATTTTTTTGAAATGTACTCTTATTCTATTTATTTATAGACAGATTCATTTGTGGCTTTCTCCTTATTTTTATTTTACATCTTGTTTTTGTTGGTCCTCAAAATCTGATGATTATGTAGGTTGTGGTATTTACATTGGAGTTGTTTGCGCACTGAAAATTATGGATTATGTCTCTAGTTGCTTTGGTTCCATAGTTGTTTATTCTTTTATGACATATTGTAGAGCATGATGTGTTCTTGAGGGTATAGAGGAGGAGAAGGTGTAGTTATTGTTTGTTAGGTAAGTGCACCAATCTAGGGGGCCAAAAAATGGGCACAAATATGAAAATAATTGAAATGTGTACATTTTTTTGCAATAATGTGTACACATTTTGTTTTCTTTGGTTTAGAAATCCCCGAAGCTAAAATTCCTATGTGCTATAATGCATACACATTTTTAATGATGTGAAACATGTACGCATTTTGAGTGGTATGAAATTTGGAAGATCCCAAAGGAGCCATTTTTACTAAATGTTAAGTAATCTTATACTTTAAATTTATTTTAGTAAATATAAGAAACTAGGGTCACTTTGCACTTGATGGAAGTGGTCCCGTAGCACTGATATTTATAATCTAGAAGATAGTTTTTCAAAATCTAATCTGGTCTGTACTTACTTCTTTTCAGGATTTCAACAAGGGCCTAAAACTTATAGTGCATATATATTGTAGTCGGTCTTTGTTTTGGGAAGTTGTTTTATAGGTTTTTTGACCTTTTGGATTATATTTTTTCCCTACCACTTGTTCAATTGGTACGAATTTTGAAATTTGGTCCATAATTCACTTTAGTGACCACAAATTAAGTCTATGACGCTTATCTACTTCTTACTAAAATGAGATCCTCACTTTGTAGATAGATGATTGATCCTTTAATGAGATTCTTGTCCTATGGAAAAATGAGGTGATTGTAATGTACCTCCTCCTTAAGGCGTGATCACACTACTAGGTGTTGAATGATTTTTTATGAATATTACCAAGTGAATTGCATCAAGTGAACTCAGATGATTGATCATTCTTATAAACAAGGTGCACCATATAAAGATCATCCCCTCATCTTTACTGGCTCTAAACTCATCCTTTTATGGAATAAAATTCATGATTCTCATACGTTTATTTTCGCATATGTCTCTCATGGAGATAGATGATGCCTTAATACTTCACATGATGGTCGTGGATACCTCAATGACATGACTAGCTCATTTTAGCTTATTCTTTGGAGAGATTTGGGTACAATGACATAGTCAAAATATGATGGTCATCAAGTCACTCCTTTAGCTCCACATTTCACCTTTGAACATGATGACTCCTTTGCAATTAAATTTATTGACCAAGATGAAACTTGTGTGTAAGCATGCTTATGGTACATGGACACCTTTTTTCTCATGTTGCTCGTCATGGAAATGGGTTTCCTCCTCTACACAGGGGATGAATCCTTGAATGGAATTTGAAGATGAATTACATGTTATTGAATTCCATAATTCATTTAAAAACTACAAATCACATTTTACGATCAATGAAACTATTATAAAAATATAATTTTGCATGTAACTCAAAATTTAGGTCCTATTTCATTTTGAACTGGGAGGGGCAGCTAAAGAGTTTTACAATACCTAAAGAAATATTTAAGCCTTGAATCAATGTTGATTATTCCACCTTTTAGATTTTTATAATAGAATTCCAATGCCTATTTTTTTCATCCTAACTCTTTCCATAACTCCTGGAATCATCTAGAGAAATCAGCTTTCACCATTTTAGCCTTTATTCCCTGCACCTGAAAACCTGGTCTTAAACAAATTTCTCCTAAATGAGATTTTATTTCATTGAGTTTCCTAAATTTACTAAGATATCTTTAATTCTCTCTGAAATCACCTGTTAGTGCAAAATCACAGCACCCCTGGATGCTGATCAGATTTCTAGTTTGATCATGCTAGCATACAGTGTGATTGCATAACATTGAAACCTTTCTCCAAGTGTGGGAATTGCAGAAATGAGAAAGGAATCTCTAGAGAAGGCTGGTTCCTGCTCCTAAACTACCTGCCACAAGCTATTCTAGTGCAGGCAAGCTAATCTAATCCTAATCTAACCATGCCAAGGAGACAGGAAGAGATAGAGAAGAGGAAAAAGAACATAAGCATACACTAAAATGGTGATACACCAGAGAAGGAGAATGTTGAACATCTATCAAAACTACCATGGAACAAAGAGAGGTGAGCGATGGGAATGATGGAAAGATGCATCACAGGCCCAAGGATAGATTTCACACAGAAAATGTCCCAAAACTCCATGAACATAGCACCAAACCTGCAATGATCATTCAAACATACACAAATACCTGCAATGAAGACAGGCAAGAAGAAAACAAGCAAAAAACGAGCAAGGATGGATGGACGCATCATAAAACACGTTTTTTGTTGCTTCAGAAGTTTGCACAGAACATCATTTCATTAGTAAAGGGCAAAAAATGACATTACAGAGAAGGGGAGGAGGTTCAAACTCCTATTTTTAACCCTAGAGAAGAAAATAAGGGAGAGTAGAGCCGAAAAGATGAACAACTTGTAATCAATCTTAGAAATGAGCCAAATCTGGCCTTATACAATGCATGGGTCGAGCCCAGGAGAGAGAAAACACAGGAAAAACATGCCAGCAGTCCAATCCATTGACCAAAACGCATTCTTCATTAAAATCGGTGGTTGAAACATCGCTTCTGGCCATGCTGAAGAAGAATGCGACCCATGTGCAATAAAACTAGTTGGTGAAATGTCGCTCTCTGGCCGTGCTGAAGAAGAACGTGACCCATATACATTAAAACTGGTTGGTGAAACGTCACTTTTGGCCATTACTACGTGCCAGATACATTGCTTGACTTTCTCTCTCCAAACTGAACCAAAATGCAATATTGATCCCTGGAATCATGTAGATAATTTCACCAACTTTCCATTGATGTAAAGAACGTGGAAATTTGAGCTCTGGATCAAAAGTTATGGCGATTTGAAGATTTAGGGCAGAAACAGGGCAAAACGGATCGGCGGGAAAAATCTTTGAATTTTTTCCCGCGCACTGCCACTTGGACGACACATGTCAGGCACAGATTGGATAAGCAATTCTCCCTCCTTCACCTTTCCACAGGCTTTCCTTTGAAATTTTCTGACCTTTTTAACTACTTTGGAAAAATTTTCCATTTTTTCCCCACGTGCCCTGCCACTTGTGGACACGTGGCACGCTTTGGTTGGTATACAGGGGGTGCGGGGGCATCTTTGGCCTTTGAGTTTTTTGGTGAAAATTTTTTCCAAATTTCTCCAAATCCTCCTTAAGATCCAAACTCCCCTTGCTCCATAGGACACACGTCCTATTTTTATTGGCTCGGGCCAACGCTCTCCAACTTCGCTCCCTTTAAAAAAAACTTGGCCAAAAACACTTAGTCAAAATTTCCATTGCGCTTCCCCTAGTGACATGTGTCACATTCTAATTTGTTGGCAGATCTTTTTGGGCTCTTCACATCCCACGCATACTTTTGGCCCGAATTTCCCAAACTGTCTAGGACAAAATTTCTCTGAACCACCAGATTTGGGCTTCCCTGTCCCTGTTTGAGGCGAAGACACGTGGCAACATTTCCATTCACTCTCGGCTCTTTCGACTCCCGCATCCCACACGTACTTTTGGCCCAGATGTCCCAAAGGAAATTTCTCTATTTTTGCCAAACCGGCCAGTTCGCGTCCTCTGCGAACTCTTGGCCCAACTATCCCGGACTGCCTGGTACAAATTTCTCTGAGCCCGCCCGAAATGGACTGTCTTTCGGCTTTTTCGGCCGAATCAGCTTTTCGCCTCCCGCGCGTACATTTACCCCAGATGTCCCAAACAAAACTTGCGTGGACCGCCTAGAGGATTTTCAGCCGGTTCGCACTTTTCGTGTACCACGCGTCCCGACTGTCCCAAGTTGTTCCAACTTGCTACGAGGACTTAGCCGATGGTCATGATTTTTTCTGCCCCAAGCCTGGTTTTCGCAACTTTTTCACCGACTTTTTCCCAACTTGCTCTTTTCTTCAAGGACTGCCTGAGAGTTAGAAGGAAGCTTAGGGGACCCCAGATTTTCATGATTTTGGGCCTTGAATCAATCTTACTTTGCTCGAGACTGAATAATTTGATGTTTGTTATCAAAATTACCCCGGGGGGTGAATTTTGAATAACTGTTTTGGTGACTCAACGGGGTCATCTGCCTGCTAGATGAATGATCAGTAGCCTAAAACAATCCATTGGGCATGGAGTCATGAGTAGTAGCCTGACAAAATGATCTAAACTTTGAAAAACTTCCCTCTGAGCCACTTGGAAACCCACTGGAATGGATTCGTTCTCACCAAAATTCCACTAACAATGGACTGTGCAAGAGAAAAACTAGCACTACAAAAACTTTATACAGAACTAAAAATCATACATGCTCCAAATGGAACATGTAAAGTGTGCACAAGCACTTATTCTACTGAAAGCAAACCTACCTACTCTACTCTAACTGGAAGTAAAGGCAAGCTAAACAAACCCTGCAATTGGTTGTGAGAAATAGCTTCCCTTTCTCAAAAATGGCAGCCATGCATTTGATTTAGCAGGTAAACATGGCTGTTTAGATAGAATGGAAAATAAAAAAGAAGTTGGTATTCCACCCAAATCATCAAGGTATCGAGCTGAAGGAAAATTCAATACCTCTTTTAGTTGCTTTACATTTGGATTGAAGAGGTATGATAGCTGATCCTTGGTACTTTGTAGCTCACCCTCATGCTCAGAAGCAAGCATGACTGGTTGTGACTTCTCCTTTAGCTCTAATGAAGCCAAATATCTGATTAGGCAAGGTATGATCCGTTTGATATGCCCATAGCTCTTATTTTCAACTCCAAAAATGGATTCTTCTTGTAGACCTTCTTGAATGGATGGTGCGGAAGCAATGGAAAAATTCCTCTGTCCTTTCTCTTCCTCCAATGAAGGACATGAAATATTAATATATTCTAATCTTGGTTCCAAAGAGCTGCTATAAGATGCAGGCTGCTGTAAATGAATGTTCTCCTTCATGACAGTAGACTCTTGTGTTTGGAATGTGGATGATGAAAGAGAGAATGGTGGAAATTCAACCGGATCTTCTCCATCAAAATAGTCCTCCAAATCTGACAGATAAACTGCCTCATGGCTGTCCTGCTGCAAATGCTCCACTTCCTCCATGGTGTCTTCTTGATTTGTAACTTGACCACCATGGTTTCTTTCACCCTCCAACATTGAGTTTGAGAGATCAAACTCCTCTTCAGTACTAGAACTTGAGAGAGGTGAAGTAGAAAGAAGAACTGAAGGTTCTCCTGTAGCCTGCTTTGTGCTCAAAGCCCTTGGATCTGTAACTTTTCTCCTCCACAACTAGAATGTGCTCCTCTTCTTTTGGATTTGGAGCAGCTTCTCCTTCCTCCAATGTTTGAAGACATTCTTGCTCTTGATTGAACTCTTCCTCCAGCATGAAGTTTGTCAAGTCAAACTCTTCAATCTGCTGCTCTAGAGGACAAGTTGGGACTGCAAGATCTTCTTCTTCTGCTGCAACAAAATCAGTCCTAACCACCATTTGTTCTCCAACTCCCATCTCTTTTGAAGGCTTAACCATCAAGGGGATCTTTGTCATCCCAAATTTGGCAGCCCAAACTTACTCAAGCTCTTAATCATTTCTTTTCTTTCTTGGCTCTTCCTCTTGCTGTCCTTGATGACTGATTTTTGCAATTTCTTCTTCCCCACATGGAATTGGGAATGCAAGAGGAGGGATGGGTTGTAACTCAATTGATTTGGAAATTTTTTGTGGTAGTAGAGGAGTTGAAACCTCTTGTTTCTTTAGAGGAGGGGGTATTTCTGTTAGCTCTTGTGGAGGGGATGACTATTTGGAAGGAAAAAGGAAGGAAGAATTGAGGTGTGGTGGAAGAATGAGAGGTGGAGACATGGGATCAACATTTGGGACAGCAGATGGGGGGTTTAGAACTTGCAATTCCAAATGAGATGAAGCACTGCTTGAGTAATGGGAAGAGAAAAACCAGATGATGGTGTAGAACTTACCCATTGACAAGGTTGTTCAACAACAAGTGTCATAGGCCTCTATTTCTGTTGTCCATTGTGCAAGTTGGGGCAGCATCTTCATCATGAAGTCCAGCTTCTCCTGAGGGCTGAAGTGTCTTGGAAAAGGGCCTCCCCATGGACAAGGAGTCCTACAACCAATTCTGAAAGCTCTCATTTGAGTTGTTGCTCTGGACTGCACCATCTTTACCTCCATCTTTTGGATTTTCTCCAACAGACCAGCATCTTGCATCTGATTGTCTTCATTATATGCATACTCTTGCTCTTGGAAAGCTCCATAGCCAAACTGATTTTGGCATTGCTGCTCATATGGGTATGCATGCTGATTTTGAATTTGTTCAAAATGCTGATTTGGAGGATTTAAAAAACATGTTGGAGGTGGGAAACATTGCTGCTGTTGTAAATGTGAGTTCCATGATGGAAATGAAGTCATGATTGCACAACTTCATGGAATGGAAAAGAATGAAAGAGATGGAAATAAATATGGATGGAAAATGAATGAAAAACAGGTCTGCAACTTCAGAAATGGGTTGCTGATCAGATGGAGTCGCCAGATGTGTTTGCAAGTGCCTCCAAAGGCTGAAATCTTCACAGGAACACACCAACCTATAAAATATGAAGTGGAAGACCTCTAAGGTCCCACCGGGCGTGCCAAAACTGTTAGTGCAAAATCACAGCACCCCTGGATGCTGATCAGATTTCTAGTTTGATCATGCTAGCATCCAGTGTGATTGCACAACATTGAAACCTTTCTCCAAGTGTGGGACTTGCAAAATGAGAAAGGAATCTCCAGAGAAGGCTGGTTCCTCTTCCTAAACTACCTGCCACAAGCTATTCCAGTGCAGGCAAGCTAATCTAATCCTAATCTAACCACCAAGGAGACAGGGAGAGAGAGAAAAGGGAAAAAGAACAGAAAGCCTACACTAAAACGGTGATACACCAGAGAAGGAGAATGTTGAACATCTATCAAAACTACCATGGAACAAGGAGAGGTGAGCGATGGGAAGGATGGACAGATGCATCACAGGCCCAAGGATAGATTTCACACAGAAAATGTCCCAAAACTCCATGAACACAGCTCCAGACCTGCAATGAACATTCAAACATGCACAAATACCTGCAATGAAGAGAGGCAAGAAGAAAACAAGCAAAAAACGAGCAAGGATGGATAGATGCATCACAAAACACATTTTTTGTTGCTCCAGAAGTTTGCACAGAACATCATTTCAATAGTAAAAGGCAAAAATGCCATTACAGAGAAGGGGAGGAGGTTCGAACTCCATTTTCAACCCTGGAGAAGAAAAGAAGGGAGGGCAGAGCTGAAAAGATGAACCACTTGTAATCATCTTAAAAATGAGCCAAATCTGGCTTTTTACAATGCATGGGTCGAGCCCAGGAGAGAGAAACGTAGGAAAACGTGCAAGCAGCCCAACCATTGACCAAAACACATTCTTCATTAAAATCGGTGGTTGAAACATCACTTCTGGCCATGCTGAAGAAGAATGCGACCCATGTGCATTAAATTAGTTGTTGGAACGTCAGTTCTAGACATGTTGAAGAAGAATGTGACCCATGTGCATTAAATTGGTTGTTGAAACGTCAGTTCTGGCCTTTTCCACGCGCCAGATATGTTTCTTGATTTTCTCTCTCCAAACTAAACCAAAATGTAAGATTGACCTTGGAATCATGTAGATAATTTCACCATCTTTCCATTGATATAAAGAACGTGCAAATCTGAGCTCTGGATCGAAAGATATGGCGATCTGAAGATTTAGGGCTGAAAAACAGGCCAAAACGGAAAATCTTTGAATTTTTTCCCACGCTCTGCCACTTGGATGACACGTGTCGGGCACTGATTGGATGAGCAATTCTCTCTCCTCCACCTTTCCGTGGGCTTTCCTTTGAAATTTTGACCTTTTTCATACTTTGGAAAAATTTCATTTTTTCCCCACGCACCCCGCCACTTGGGACACGTGGCATCATTTGGTTGGTTGACAGGGGGCACGGGGGCATCCTTTACCTTTTAGTTTTTTGGCCAAAACCTTTTCAAATTTTCCAAGTCCTCCCCGAGCTCCACACTCCCCTTCTCCTTAGGACACGTGTCCTGTTTTGATTCGCTCGGGCCAATCCTCTAAACTTGCGCCTTTAAAAAAACTTGGCCAAAAACACTTAGTCAAAATTTTTATTGTGCCTCCCCTTGTGACACGTGTCACATTCTGATTCATTGGCGGCTTTTCAGTGTCTTCGCGTCCCTCACGTATTTTTGGCCCAGATGTCCCAAACCGTCTGGGACAAATTTCTCCGATCCACCCGATTCGGGCTTCCATGTCCCTCTTTGACATGAAGACACGTGGCAAGATTTGATTCGCTCTCGGCTCCTTTCAGCTTTTCATGTCCCGCACGTACTTTTGGCCCAGATGTCCCAAACGAAAATTCTTTGTTTCAGCCAAACCGGCCGCGTCCTTCGCGTCCTCCGCGTACCTTTGTCCCAATTGTCCCGGACTGCCTAGGACAAATTTCTCTGAGCCGCTCAAAATGGACTGTCTTTCGGCTTTTTCGGCCGAATCGCGTACTTTTCGATGTCCCAAACAAAACGTACTTTTGGCCGGCTTTTCACGATGTCCCGACTATCCCAATTGCTCCAACTGCTGCACGGACTGCCTGGTAGCTTTTCGGCCGGTTCTCGCCCCGATGTCCCAACTGTCCCAAGGACCGCCTGGACTAGGACTCAGCTGATTTTCATGATTTTTTCTGCCCTAAGCTTGGTTTTTGCAACTTTTTCACCTTTTTTTAGAACTTTCTCTTTTCTTCTTGGACAGGAGAGTTAGAATGAAGCAGAGGGAGCCCCAAAAAACATGATTTCAGGCTTTAATCAATCTATTTGCCTAGGGCTTGAAAAATCTGATGCATGTTATCAAAATTACCCTGGGGGGTGAATTTTGGATAACATCACCCTCATATTATTTATATTTTATCTAAAAAATTCTGAACAGTGTTCAATTAGCTATAGAATAGCCAAAAATGACCTTTTTAGGCCTTCAGAGGAAGTAGTCTCTATCAAAACTAAATGCGATGATCAATCACCTTAGACACTATTCCCTACACAATAAAACACACCAAATGATATCATTAGGAATTTCCTTTGAGCCAGGCTAAATGTTGAATTGATGACAGGCTGTCCAGATGATACAAAGTACCCTGCAATCCTCTTTATATAACTTCAACTCAAAATACAACTTCCCCAATTTAAATTTCTCCTTTTCCTTTGTTTCAAGTAGGTCTAATTAGGGTTTGAAATTAAAATTAAGGGTTTAATGGATTATCACCTGTTTCATCCCTACATCCACCTTTCAACACACCCATACACCTTACTCAAGCACACCTGAATGCTCCATTACTCATTTATCCACCCTCTTGTTATATTTTCAACTTTTGGATTTTTAAGACTCCTTGCTTGCTCAAGCGCTAAACGTTCTTCGCCACTTTTTTTTTTCACCTTCATCTTGAATTTTAATCAATATTATTTTCACTCATCTCACTATGCTTACCCATCTCTTAATCACTAATGCAAATCACTCAACTCTTCCTATTTCACGTAAGGCTTTTTATACACACCATTACTCTCTTGGATTCATTATAGAACTGTGTAGGACTGTCAGTAGGTCTTCTTAATTAAATGTGTATAAGGATTTTCCCCTATTCCTGAAGGATTAAAAACATTCTGACACCACTCCCTCTTGATAGATCCAACTTCCTAATGAATTTCTAACCTAAGACAACTATTTCTCAAGGTTGGTCTTGACAATCACAAGAAATAAGCATGATTGTACATTGCTTTCTTTACTTACTAACCACTCAATACTATGTCATAATGCCTTGATTTTATGAGTCCTTAATGCTCTTAGGCCTTCCTCCAACTTGTTAGAGGCTCCAGCTCTCCTATCCCTCAAACTGGGCATTAACACTACTAGATTGTATTTTCACATTCCTTTGATTTTATTCTTATTCCAACATGTACTAGGGATTTTGAAACTCTTTCTCTTCTTATTACCTTCCTCCACACTTATCAAGGACTCTACTAGGCATAAGTATTAACTTTTACAATGAATGTTCTACTCTAGGCCCTTAAGATTGGGCACACACAGTTAGGATTGTGAATGCAAATTTAATTTAAGAAATCCTCCTTTAGATGGCTTATTACCTTTTCTTAACTTTTGCAACACCAAGTCCTTGTGATCAATGCTCTGAAATAGACTCAAGGATTCCATTGAATCATTATGTCCATGTTACATAATACTAAAATTCTAAAACAGGGTACAATCCTGTCTGAGTAAGTCTTGCTCTCTATTTTCCATTCCATGGACACTATGAGGGTTCCATGAAGCCTTGCACACCATTATAGATAAGAAGACAATCCAAAACAATATATTTACTCGTGAAAATTCTTTGCAAAATAGTCTCTAACCTCAAAATCTGATATCTCGTTCTGAGAGGACTGTGTCACTTAACACCTAAGCCTATAACATACCTACTTATAGTTCAAATAATCAAATTATAAATTTGGAGGGAAATTCTATATTATTTCCTATGGACTCCAAATGGACTATTACAAGCTATGACCATCTCAAGTGGACCCAAGATACCCATAGTCACCTAAGAAAGCCAAAATTGATTATTAACAAGATGTTCCCTAATCAACAGAGGAAGGATGCACAGTGACTCAAAAACCTTATTTTCTATTAAGGGCTTAGTTGTCATGCTTCAAAATTTTCAATTTCTAGATGCTAGTTATTTTTTCCATTCTAGAACTATTAAAATACCCTTCAAAAGAGTTTAGGAAAGAACTTAAGCATCCATAGGTGATGCCGGAGAATCTTGGAAGTGTTGAAGGTAATTTAGGAAGATTTAGGAAAGGTTTGATCATTCAAGGACTATCTTCTCAACATCGGGTTTTATAGATGTAGGGAACAAATACTTTAATGGTGAAACCTAACTTCTATGGAAGATTACATGAGTTTTGTAAGGAGTTAGAAGGGGAAAAAATAGGCATTGGAAAGTTACATAAATCCTCTACATGTTGTAGATATCCATTTTTCTTTAAGATTTGAAGGTGTCATGAAGAATTTCAAAATAGTGAAGTTTCCCTTTTTAGTTCCAAACAAACACTTCACCAATGAAACACTTCATGACACCAAAACAAGGCACTACTAAAAAACCTTCATGTATCTTGATGACTGAAACCTCATGCTGACTATATTCCATGTAGACACCCTTTTCCATCAATGCAACTTGACATCAATGACAACACTAATGACACTATGTCCAACACGTGTTTTGATTTGCTATGTATTATAACTTGGAATTTCATGAGTGTATATATTTGAGAAAATATTATTTCCTTCGAGAGTTGTGAGGTTTGTAAAATCTAATTTTGACACATCTAACACTCCTAAAAATGTTAGTAAACAATCCAAAAGGCCCCATAACCTAAACAATGACTATATTCATTTCCAAAATAAACATCGATTGTATAATTTAAATGTTAACAGTTTTAGGTTGATTGCTGAAATCTTAAAAATTACCTATGTATTGACCAAATAAGGTTATAAAAAAATATCTCCTAAATCGTGAGTCATGGATCTGTGAGACTAATTCCATAAGGTGCAGAGTGACCCTAATTTCTTATATTTACTTTAATTTTTTTAATAAAGTATAAGAAATAATAAAATATAAATGATAATATATGGAAAACTTATACTTAAACATTTATTTTTGTAAATAGAAGCATGCCAAAAAATATATAATGTCTATACTATGTGGTACACGTACACGTTATAACACGTACACGTTTTGTATTTCTCAATTTTTCCAAGACATGCCTACTAGGCTTGGAATTGCCAGTTTGGTTTTCCAAACATGTGGCTTAGACCTGCAACAACACAGCAACCTGCGTGTTTTTGCACAAAATATGCAAAAACTCACCTATTCCTCCATGCAATAAATCCTACATTAAAAGGATTCATTATCAATTTCTTAAAATTTGACGTACAACATTAAGAAAACTATCCTCTTTCTAAAAGTATGTAATTTTTCATATTATCTCATGGCTATTCTAAGGTTTCCATACCAATGATTTATTTCAAACTATGTCATTTATATACCTCTATTTTTGAGTGTTTGATACATGCTCTATATTTTTTCATGTATCTTTTTTTTTAGCTTCGTCGAAATTGAATTTAAAAAAATTTAGGCCCAAACTAGGACTAATTTTATACATATTAAAAAAAACTAATTTTTTGATATTTTTTAGGTAGTCAAGGAGGCACAATCAAAGCTTTGTTATTTTTCAAATTAAAAAATTTATGTACTAGAAAAATCATTAAAAAAACACTCTTTAAAAAAATCTAAAAAAGATCCTAGCCCAAACTAGATGCTCCTAGCTATCTTTCTACCAAAGGGTTTTCAAAAATATTAAATAGTGCTCAAAAAATGGTGGGGGCGTGAAAGTCACTGTCTACTATGTTTTTTAACAAAAACAAGAGCACCTGATGGTATTTTAATTATTTGACCCACTTAAACTTAATTTTTTTCAATAAAATTTAATATTTTAGAAACTAGACTGAAAATTCTATGATTCATGTTCTTACAACATCTTCCAATTTTGAGTGTAATTATTTCAAATAACTTGTACAAGTTGAAGATTTTTTATTTTTTAGAAAAAAAAAAAAAACGTCTACTTAAGACCTCCTTTTAGCCCCCCAGACTTACTACACTTACCCTATGTACAATTAAGCCTAAATACACAGAAAAAAGGCAATATTTATGTGATGTCAAGTAAGGCTCAATTATCCATGAATTTGCATACCACTTAACCAATTGAGTAATTGGTTCAATCTATAGTATGAAACTTGGGGAAACTAAGCCCCCTTACAACCAACTAGAAGGAGATGGCTACAAGTTTTCTAAGCTTGCACAAATGATCTCTCTCTTTCGTAGATATAAGGGAAACACCTCAGGTCTGTGGGTATACCTATTTTGAGGTGAGTCTCCAGTATCAAGGCCGGTTCCTTATTGGTGTATCCTAACCTACTTTCTGGGAGTTTGAGAGTAAAAGATGACTGTAAAAATGATTAAAACTAAGGTGATACACCAAATTTGTATGAGGGCTTTGACTGAGTATATGCACAACTGATTTGGGAAGGATTCTTGATGCACGAACCAATAGTTTTTCTGAAGAATATCTAAGGGAAAAACACTTGATTGCACTGAGGGAAGATCACAACAGTACTAATAAGTTAACATGCACATTAAAAATTAAGCAGAAAGGACTGAAATTTGCAGCAGGGTAAGGTGGTTGATCAGGGAATTTGCATTCACAAGATTAATGTAACATACACAAGACTGCAAAATAACTTGGAAAGGTAGAAAATACTTCACACTCAGAGGGAAAAACTGACAAAATTTGCTTCAGTACTCATATATCCAAAAGTTCCTCCAGCCAGAATCCCCCTGTGCTTTGCAAAGGCACACAATATATAGCAAAATAAATTTTCCCACCCTTCCTAAAAATAGACTAAGGTTGTACTCGCCCATGCATCCTAATTTTATCCTTTATTTAATAATAAATAAAGGGATAAAATAATACAAACTAGAGCATGCAATTAAAAATAGGCATTAATAGCCTTGTTTACAATGCAGTCAAACTGAAGTTGACTGTTCTATTTTTAAGAAAAGAATGGGTGAATAATTTGCTAATAATAAAATTTCTTGCTAGGCAAGTCTCCCTCCTTTGAGCATGCAAAATTCATCTTCTTCTCTGTTTATGTCTTCTTGTGAAGCATGCAAAAAATACAACTCTCTGCCTGTGAGCAAATAATTACAACACTTAGCAATATTTGCAAAAATAATTGCTCATGTGGGGACCACCTGTTATGTGCACATGTTTTGATATTTACATCTTTTCCTGAGTGGTCACATGAGTGACACTTTGCAACTCCACTCCAACCTCCTTGTGGGGACCACCCTTAACTCGCTTGGTTTGGCCACCCTGTGGACTTGGCACATCACTATGAGACCTGGTCACCTTTGCATTGTTCACTACCATGCATAGTTGTTGGCACTTGATTTATTTGATACATTGCATGGTTTATATTTTAAAGTTTCACCATTTTGGTGATCATTGGCTATATAATGTTGATCAGTCCCTTTTGGTTATTTGATTGTATACACTATAGTTACAGACTTTGCAAGTCAATGTAATTATTTTCATATTGGACACATGGGCTGGCCCCCTCCCCACGGTGACTCAACCCTTGGGAAGTATTGTCAGTGGCTCTGTTTAATGTGTGTTTTTTTTTTTAAAGATTTTGATGGTCATCAATATACCTTTCACATGATTAGGGTGGCTTTAATTTGTAACAACTGGTTCGTAGGGGTTCTTCGAATTCAGTACAATCACCAACCGTTGATCTTTGTACCCAAGAAGTTTTTTCAGTCGATGCTTGACCAATCGTTAGGTTTCATTAACTCTCTCCACGAGTTTATGGTAATAGAAAAATTGATCCCGATGATCAATTCATTCAGATTTTTTGAACAGTGAAGCCATTGATTTAAAGTTGACCATGGTGGTTGAAATTTTCATCACGTTTTGCAGTATCAATCTTTATTACAGTGGCTTCGTTGATTGTGACCTGTGGTCTTATGTTTCGATCTACATTGATTGTTCGGTGATGTTAACTGGAGTTAGTTGCTTTGGTATTTTTGATCGATCATCGGCCATTTGATCTTCGTACTTGGATGAAGGTTGGTCATTGATCTCTGATCATGGTTAGGGTTTGTTGACTCCACTCTCGAGCTAGCTATAGAAGTAAATCTTGAACATGTTGATCACTTCATTTCACTTTTTAGACTGCGGGCGAAGCCCTGGCAAAAAAATTTTATGCCATGGTTAATCACTTCGACCTCTGTAATTTTGGTCATGTAATGGTTCTGAATGAGATTTAGAGCTCAGATTTTATGCAAAAATTTTTGTCTTCTTCGCTTCTATCAAGCTCTCTGCGAGACCTTGTGGCCGCCATCATTGAGCTTTGTGAGCTCGGCTCTTCTGCTTCCTTTGCTTTCTGGGTATTCGAGAATCTGTAGATTCCTATGGTTCTTTTGTTAGTCATGGCTGTGCCACTTTCTGAGTGAGATTTGAGTGAGTTTTCTTTTAATGTGGCCACTATCATTTTGAACTTCGAGCTCAGCACTTCTATTACTCTCTGATCTCTATGAATTCTAAAACCTTTTTAATGATTAGTCAAGCCCAAAAATTGTTACTTTGAGGCAGTGTAATATTGTGAGGCTCAAATATTTGCATTTCTTCGTCCTTTTGGATTTTTTGGCCGGCTTATGCCCTAATATTAGCATCATTTGTTTTGATAAAGATGGTAAGTCTTTGACCTCTGAGCACGATACTCATTTTGTTCTTATTACCTTGACTTCGAAGCGCTAATAATTCACCATTTTCTTTCCATACTTCATGTCTTCTTGGCTCCTTTGAGGATCTTGAGTTGAAACTCATGTTGGGTTGCTTCCTTGTTAATAAAAACTTATGTGAACTTGATGACCATTTTTGGATTTAATTTGAACAGTAAGTACTTGTTCCTTATTCTGATTTTTCCTTTGATACCCATTAATGGGCCTGTGATGAAAACTAGGATCTGTATTTCTTGTCTAATTTTGAATCATTTCGCACTCTGTTCCATTCTGCTCTAATTTTGATGAGGGTATTCATGTATGGACTTTCTCTTTTCTTGAAATTGAAAACAGATCTGAGTCTTTATTATTTCCATCTGGGCTTTAAACTCTTCATGCATTCTATTTTTGTGATCTGAGCTTTTTGTCATTTTATTGATCTATTTCTTGCTTCTTGTGCATATTTTAGAGCCAAAATACACTTCGTGTTTTGACAAAATGAAGGCTTGTCCTGAACATTTCAAACCTTGAAGTAGTTGATGATGGCCATAGCAAGGTAGGAGTGTAGGCATTTGTTGTATTATGTTTCAATGTAAGTTTTTGTATTTGGCATTGAAATTCAATCCCTGAATCTCCACATTTATGATTTTCCGAGTGCTTTTACTTCTTTTCTATCGAGAATCCTTGAGCTCAAATCTTGCATATTTCATAATACTTATGAAAACTTTGATTCCTACTTTTCTTGTTCTTCTAATACCTGAAGTTTTAGGATGCTCAGACACTTTACTTTCTACAATTTGATGCTTCTTTGCTATAGTTTGACACACTTTGTAGATGTTTTGAGCCTTGTATCTAACTTTGTATCTATAAAATTCCTTTAATTGCATTAGTTGAATTTGACTCTTTGGATCTGAGATCACTTCTGATCTAACTTAAAAAATTTTCCTACTGAGATGAGTGCTTGAATGCAACTAGTTTCTTGCCTTATTTGGAAATTTCCAATTCGAAATAATAGTTGTAATCCACTAATAATTTTGGAAACAGAAAATAACTTAACTTGTACTCAGCTCTGCATTCTATTTGTAATACTCTTTAAGAAAACTGAATCATCTTCCATTTCATTATTTCTGGAAAAATTCTCTTTGGATAGATATAGACTCTGTTCTGAAAAGATAGTTATACCTTAAATTTGGGTTATTATCTCTTTCTGAAACCCTTTATAACCGTAGATGTTACTTGAATTACTTCTCACTTTTAACGGAATCATGAGATAGCTCTTTCTATTCACCTGTAATAGCTTATGCTCATGTCGTAGATGAGTACTACCTACTTTGAATGAATGAACTTCATTGTCATTGTAGTAATTATGTGCTCTCATATCTACTTTATTTTGAAAACTACAACTTAGAAAAGCTGAAATTTGTAAGATTATCTCGGAATTTCAATTCCCTTAAGCTGTTTAAGTTATAAAGAATTCTTTTTTGCATTATATATTGTATTTCCTTTCATTACAGCTCTGATATGTATGCTGAAAAATCTGAAATGTTGATTTTATAAGGTGAAGCCCTGGCAATTTTTTATTTAGAATCTTTTCTTTAATGCATTTCCAGAAATAGTAGTTATGTATTCTGATCCAGGATACAGAAAGTAACACTTTTCATGCTAAACTGATATAGCAATTGAGAAACTGAAAACATGATAGTTGTTTCTCTTGATCATGTAATGCTTTTCTAATTTCTGTATGTATCACTTATTTGATTTGCATAGTTCTTTTAAAGCATGTAGTAATTGAAACAGTATGATGAAAAGTTATAAATGTCCATTTTACATGGTGAAGCCCTGTCAAAATTTTCCCAGAATCTTCTCTCTCATCCTATTTCAGCTGTAATCCTTTTTGCTTTTAGCTTCAGCTTGTTGAAATCTGATTCTCCCTCTTCTTTGCAAACTGAAAATGTATTTCTATCTTCCATTCTCTCTTCTGAGCTCTAACCTCTTCCATTTGCAGAAAGTTTGTTGAACTTCGAGTTGCACTTTTCCTTCTTCTTAGCATGTACTTATGACTTATTTATTTCTCTCTTTGGCTACAACCTGTACCTGCACACTTAGGGAAATAGTTAGGAAATATTTAGGCTTTTTGGCCTCTCTTATGTCCATGTTTTCTTCTTTCTTTTAATTTCTTCTTTTTGAGTGATTAAAGCATGCATGCAGTTTTTCCTTCAAGTAGAATACATCTCCTGCTTAGGGGAAGATTCATATACATGAAGTAGGATAGTGTAGGAATATGGTTTGATCCTTGAGCTCATAACTGATGGTTGACTTGTTTTTACTTTTCAGGTACCATGACTTGAGGATGAAGGAGCTGGCAAGGAGATGCTCTGCACAACAAAGAATATACAAGGCAATGATGGGTTCACCCTCATACTCCTTTGCTTTCTCTTTCATGCATGTGTATCTTTATTTTTAGTAGTTGTACTTTACTTTTCAGTTACATCCCACGGCTTGTGTGGGAAACATTTGACTCTCCTTGTGAATAAAGCATTGAATTCTGTAAATGAGTTGTATATCTCTTTCTGCATTTCTACTTTCTGTATGGATTGTATAATGAACTAAACAACTCAGTAACATAATTGAATGTCTTAATCATGAAGGAAAGAACATTGAATAGAACTTGTAACATTAAGTAATGAACTCTGGTTTTTGTGTGATCTGCACTTATGTTTGTTGTTCCAAAACTTTACACTTCACCTACTCTGCAATTGGATGTTCTCATCAAGACAACATAATTGTCCTTCGGGGCTTGTGTTCTTTTGCTGAGGATGGTCATGAAATTATAGACTATGTGATCTGTTACATTTTGTAACAGCACACATAGCTACAGATTTCATGTAATCTTTTAAACAAATCAGCAGTAACAACATAATCTAATATAATCTCCCAAAGCTTAGGTATACTTCACCAATGCTATCCATCGTAACGAAGTTTCGAGTTGCCCATTTTTACACAAGTGCAAAAATTGTCAACATTTCTGGCGATCCTGCGGGGAAAGCTGCCTGCTAGCTTATATACCAGTGCCTTGCTCTTGTCTATTGGGCATGGAGTCTGAAGCATATAACCAAAATCTGCCTTTGTTGGTAAGGTCCAACTCTTCCAAAACAAACTAAAGCTGGGAAAGGATCTGGTAAACCAGATCATGTGCATGAATGCACTTATTGAATTGAAAAACAATGCAATGTGCAGAAACTACACTTATTGAAGGGAAATCCTACTTTAACAATCACTGTAAGATTTTCAATAATAGTGTTTGAGAAACATACCATTCATAGGAATGGGAAGTTCCTCTCCATTCAGCTTCGAAAGCTGAAAAGCATTGTGTTCCTTGCAAGCTGAAATCATGTAAGGGCCACTCCAGAGTGTATCAAACTTTGAGTGTCTTCCTGGCTTTACACGATCAACATCCCACTTTAACACAATATCTCCTTCATTGAAGACTCTGAATTTGGCTTTCTTGTCAAAAGTCTTCTTGATTTGTTTCTGATTCTTTTCCATATTTAAATGAGCTTGATCTCTTAGCTCTTGTAATTCCATTAACTCTACATAACGAACCTGCAATGGTTCATTCTCAAGTAGCTCCATTTGATGCAACAAATCTAATGTGGGTAACTCAACTGAAATAGGCATTCTTGCTTCTTTTCCATACACAAGCTTGTATGGTGAATTGCCAACTGATCTTTTAGGAGTCACTCTGTCAGCCCAAAGTGCGGAATTCAACATCAGATGCCAAGCTCTTTGATTATCCTTGAGTGTTATTTTGATGATTCTTAACAGGTTCTTGTTAGTACTTTCAGCTAAACCATTACCTTGTGGGTAATAATTAGATGAAGAACTTAGATATATTCCATGTTTGACAGCCCAATCTGTTACCTTTGCACCAAGGAATGCTAAAGCATTATCTGATATGATAGTTGCTGGAACACCAAATCTGTAAACTATTCCTTCATAAAAGGATAGTATCGAAGCTTCGTTAGCATCTTTCAAGGCTATTGCTTCAGTCCATCGTGTAAAATAATCTGTAGCAGTTAAGATCCACTTATGTCCTTGTGATGAAGGTGGGTTTATCATGCCAATAAAATCAAGACCCCACTACATAAAAGGCTGATCAGATGAAATAGGCTACAAAGGAAATGAAGCAAGACGTTCTTTTCCAACAAAGAAAGCACATTTCTTACACTTTCTAATCCATTCAAAATAGTCTTTGAATATGCTAGGCCAATAGTAACCTACTTTCATAATTTTTAAAGTTGTAGTACATGCTGAGAAGTGACCTCCTGCAGGTCCTTCATGGAATTCTGATAATATTTTCTTAATTTTATCATAATCAACGCATCACAGCAAGATCTCATTTATATCCCTTTTGAACAATACACCATCAATGAAAAGATAAGGGATAGCTTGTAATCTGAAATATCTTCATTTATTCTTATCCATACCTTCTGGATAGGTGCCATGCTGTAAGTAGTTCACCAAATCAGTCATCCACCTTGATTCTTGGATCTCTTGAGCAAGTTCAGGTTGCTGATTTTCTGGTTGGACCATGATATTTGATTGCTGATACACAATTTCAGCATGTTGTTCTGAATCTTTGGGTTCTGCAGCTTGTTGTTTTTCCATATCAGCAATTAGATGTTCACATAAACCTTTACCTTGAACCGTCTTAGCAACCCGGATATCAACATCATATTCCATAACCTTCGTTATCCAGCCTACTCTTTTCTCATTCAATTCTTTATTTAAAAGGAAAGCTTTCACACTTGGATGAGAAACAAGAACGTGAATTTTATTGTTTGAAAGCATGTACTTAAAATTCTTTAGTCCTCTGACTACTGAAAGTACTTGTTTTTCAAGAAATGTGTACCTTGTTTCGTAATCATGCAAACTCTGTCCAAAGAAAGCAATTGGCTGCTCAATATTTTCATCATTAACCTGAGTCAAAATAGCTGAGATTGTTTCAGCTCCTGCAAGTGCATACATTGTAAAATATTTATCAAAATTTGGGTTTGCAAGAGTAGGAGCCTGAGAGATAGCTGATTTTATTGCTTCAAAACCTTCCCTTCCTTCACTGGTCCAAGAGAAAGTTTTCTCTTTCTTTAACATAGTTGTTAACGGTTTAACCAATGCTGTGAAATCTAGAACAAATCTTCTAACAAAGTTGATTTTTCCAAGAAAAATTTGCAATGCCTTCTTATGATGAGGCAATGATAGCTGTGATATAGCTTTGATTCTGAAAGGATCAATTGCTAAACCCTGCTTCGAAACACTATGACCAAGTAATTTACCTTGATGTACTGAAAAGATAGACTTCAGTGGATTCAAAGATATTCCAAACTACCTGCATAGCTGAAAAGTCTACCTTAAATGCATGAGATGTTCTTCTGGATTCTTTGAGAACATGGTAATATCATCTAAATAACCAAGAATACATTTATTTAACAAGCTCCAAAAATCCATGTCCATTGCATGTTGAAATGTTGCTCTGGCATTTGAAAGACCAAAAGGCATTCTTTTGTAAGCATAGGTACCCCACTTGGTGGTAAAAGTTGTTTTGTATCTATCTTCTTCTCAGACTAAAATCTGATTATATCCACTGTAACCATCTAGAAGAGATAGTCTATCTGAACCTGAGACTGTTCTCAAAATTTGATCCATGTTGGGTAGTGGGTAATGATCTTTTAATGATGCTTTATTAAGATCTCTGAAATCCACACATAATCTGATTTCTCCATTCTTCTTTCTTACAGGAACAAGATTGGCTACCCAACTTGAATGCTTAACTGGAAAGATAATACTTGATTCAATCAACTTGGATAATTCTTTCCTCATCAGAGGTTCTATTTTTGGATTTACAGGCCTCTGTTTCTATCTTACAGGCTTAGCATTTGGATGTAACTCGATTGTATGTTGTGCTAGACTAGGATCAAATCCTTTCAAATCTTGGTATTTCCAAGCAAAGACATCCTTAAACTCTTTGCAAAGATTAATAAATGACTTCTTTTTGGTTAAGGAACATACCTTTCCAAGAAACAACCTTTTCCCTTCATCAACCAAGATCTCTTCGTAATTATCCGAGGGGGTTGACATTTTAGTCTTCACCTTTCTTAACTGATCGTCAGTGCTGAAGATGTCTTCCAATGTGACCAGACCTTGAGGTAATTTATTTGTCTTCAACTGAACAATCTGATCACCATATAAATGTTGTAACTTATCCTGATTAACTGTAGAGAATTCAGCTTCTTGCTGCAAAAACCTACAGATTTGATCATCACTTTCAAAAACTTGCCAATTTGATTCGTTATCAGGTATAGAAGGCCTGACAATTAGCTTAATATGAGGCTGAATTTTGTTGTTTTCCATCTGTTCCAGCACTTCGAAACTAGCACCAACTGCTGCAAGTCTATCTGCATGCTTGTTTTCAGCTCTGGGAATAGACTGAATATTAATAGCTTCAAAATCTTCCATTAAGTCTGAAACTCTATGTCTGTAAGACTTCATTAGTGGATTCTTACAAACATTGAAGTTTTTTACTTGATTGATAACTAACTCAGAATCACCAAAGATTTGTAATGTGTTGATACCTCTCTTTCTGGCCCAAAGTAAGCCATGAATTAATGCTTCATATTCAGCCACATTACAAGTGCATGTAAATTGGAGACTCAAAGCTGAGAAATACCTTTCATTTGTTGAGGAAGTGAGCATCAAACCTACTCCCTGTCCTTTCTTGTTCTTAGCTCCATCAAAATGAAGCTTCCAAATCCCTTCTGTTGAATCGTCTGTTTTGGACAGCAAGGGAAGTAGTGTATTCTCTTCATGCATACAATACACACAAAAAATATGTTCTTCAACCTCCTTAAAAGGATCATGAGCATGTTCTTCAACTGTCTTTTCATCCATAAACAGGTTAGAAACACCATCTAATGCTGAAACCTGAGCTACATCATCAAAATCAGATTGCTCTAAAGCTGAGTAATTAGCTACTGCATTTGGAGAATGAGGCTCAATATGGAATCTGGCCAATGGTTCTGAATTGATAGTAACCTTAGTTCCATAACGTGTAGTAAAAAATAAGGACCAATCTGAAGAGAGATAACCTCCTATTTTCACTGTGAAATCTCTAGATAAGCACAAGGCAAAGTATGGAGGTAGATCCACAATAGTAACATCTTGTAGAATAGAAACATTTGAGCAAGCATGTAACGTTACCTCCAAATTTTTTATTATACCAACCGTGTTAGTTGCAGTTCCATCAAGCTGTAAGACACTCCTTTCTGTAGGCTCATACTGCAAGCCTAATTTTTCTGCAATCGCTTTTGGCATAACTGTGCTACTTGCACCACTATCCACCATGCAATTATGAACTAAATGTTCTCCAATAATCAGTGATAAATAAAATGGTGGTGGTTTCTTAATGTCATGAGCATTCATAACTTTCTGAACCATCCACTTAACTTCTTTAATATGGTCTTGCTCAAATGTTCCAAGGACCATGTCTATCTTCTGAACTTCCTTCTCTGCTATATTTGAAGAAATCTGCAGCTTAGCTAGTTCATGAGAAAGTAAATCTTGTTGTCTAGGAATACTTAGAGCATCCCACATTGAGATGTTAACATTATGCTTTTTCATTACATCAACAATGTTAAAAGAAGCAACTGTCTTAGAGACAGAATCAACTATCTTGGAGTAGGCTTTAATGAAAACTGATTCTGCTTCAGCTACCTTGGATATCTGAGGTATAAACAGTCTTCTTGGATCAGGTTGTAGCTGTCTTTGAAGACTTTTATCAACTGGGACACTTGCTGATTTTTTAGGAACAACAGGGTTTCTAGTTGACTTTGGAGTTGTTGTCTTGTCAGTGATGGTAGGCAAGATAGGCCTATTTTGTTGCTTTTGATTTTCAACAGCCCTCCCTTGAGCCCTAGTAGTGACTGCAATGAAATCCTCCTCATTAAAACTGACTAAATTCTGTTCAGGTGCTTTCTGAACATGAGTTTCTTGCTGCCCACCCTCCATTTGAGGCATAAACAATGTTTCAGATTGAGGTTGTGCAACAAGATTCAGATTCAGAAAAGTATTTGGGCAAGTTGCAGCTGAATGAGGTTGATTACAAGGTTGACACCACTCTTCTGTGGCCATATTAACTAGAACTAAAGCATTAGAAGAACTAGGAGCCTTTGGGTCAAACTACCTTTGCTGGTAAGGCTGCCTATAATTCTGATTCTGTTGATAGGGCTGCCTGTTTTGTTGATTCTGTTGGTAGGGCTGATAAGGAGCCTGGTAGGGTCTGCTAGGTAATGCAATTTTGTTCTCAATTGAAGTCAACTTGTTTCCCATAGTCTGCAAAGCTTTGAATACATCATCTGATGGAGCTACAACTATGGATTCTATGATTGTAATACGTTGAGGAATAGGCGCTAAATCTATTGAAAATGGCATTGATGGCCTTGGTGCTAACTTTCCAACTTGAATAAGGCTATTTTTAGCTCGGATAGCAATATCATAAGCTGCTGGGAGTGTCTCTCCACCCATTGACTGAATCATAGTTGAGATATCACTGTTTAATGCTCTAAGATAATAAAGGAAAGCATGATCAGCTTGAGGCTTGACACTTGCTGGAATTCTCTCCAAGTTCTGGCAAGATGGATATTGAAACTAGACATAAATTCGTTGGGAGCTCTTTTAATAGTAGATAACTGTTCAATGAGAGACAAATGATCTGAGTTGTCTTGGAACTATTTCAGCAATTTTTCACCTAAAATATCCCAAGTTCCTATGCTTCCAATTTCTAAGTTTCTATACCATTGCAAGGCTTTCCCTTTAAAAGATGCAGCTAAAAGTCTTAGGGCTACGTCTTCATGAGTGATATTATGGACTACACATAGGGCTGCAACATCTTTGATATGTTCAGCTGGTGTAACCTAATTTTCACCCGTAAATGATGGCAAAATTTTCATGGCAGCGTTGGGAATATCATGATAAACTGGAATTACTAATGGGCTGCCATTAGTAAAGGGCACAAAATTCCTGGGTGGTTGTTGGGCCATTGGAAAAACTGGGATATTGATAGAAAAATTGACACATGGTGAAGGAATATTAGGAGGAGGGTTACCAAAACCAGGTCTATTATAAGGCAAAGTATTACCAACTCTTCTCCTTCTAGCAGAATTCAAAGGTAAAGAGACAAAATCAGAAGGAATTCCTCTTACCGATGATCTTTTAGTCACTTTAGGCATGGAACATGCTGCAATACTGGTCTGAGATTAGCTTTACGGAGTCGCCAAAAGATCATAGTCTTGAAAATAAATTAGCTGCAGTTTTCTCCCGAAAATGACTTTTAATTTGCTGTAGTGTCTGAAACTCGCATGCAGATCTGATTCGTTGTCCCACCGGGTGTGCCAAAAATAGTTATCTCTCAAAAGTGCACCCTGTAGAGAGATGGCTGCAGGTTTTCTAAGCTTGCACAAATGATCTCTCTCTTTCGTAGATACAATGGAAACACCTCAGGTCTGTGGGTATACCTATTTTGAGGTGAGTCTCCGGTATCAAGGCCGGTTCCTTATTGGTGTATCCTAAACTACTTTCTGGGAGTTTGAGAGTAAAGGATGACTGTAAAAATGATTAAAACTAAGGTGATACACCAAATTTGTATGAGGGCTTTGACTGAGTATATGCACAACTGATTTGGGAAGGATTCTTGATGCACGAACCAATAGTTTTTCTATAGAATATCTAAGGGAAAAACACTTGATTGCACTGAGGGAAGCTCACAACAGTACTAATAAGTTAACATGCACATTAAAAATTAAGCAGAAAGGACTGAAATTTGTAGCAGGGTAAGGTGGTTGATCAGGGAATTTGCATTCACAAGATTAATGTAACATACACAAGACTGCAAAATAACTTGGAAAGGTAGAAAATACTTCACACTCAGAGGGAAAAACTGGCAAAATTTGCTTCAGTACTCATATATCCAAAATTCCTCCAGGAAGAATCCCCTGTGCTTTGCAAAGGCACACAATATATAGCAAAATAAATTTTCCCACCCTTCCTAAAAATAGACTAAGGTTGTACTCGCCCATGCATCCTAATTTTATCCTTTATTTAATAATAAATAAAGGGATAAAATAATACAAACTAGAGCATGCAATTAAAAATAGGCATTAATAGCCTTGTTTACAATGCAGTCAAACTAAAGTTGACTGTTCTATTTTTAAGAAAAGAATGGGTGAATAATTTGCTAATAATAAAATTGCTTGCTAGGCAAGTCTCCCTCCTTTGAGCATGTAAAATTCATCTTCTTCTCTGTTCTGTCTTCTTGTGAAGCATGCAAAAAATACAACTCTCTGCCTGTGAGCAAATAATTACAACACTTAGCAATATTTGCAAAAATAATTACTCTTGTGGGGACCACCTGCTATGTGCACATGTTCTGATATTTACATCTTTTCCTGAGTGGTCACATGAGTGACACTTTGCAACTCCACTCCAACCTCCTTGTGGGGACCACCCTTAACTCGCTTGGTTTGGCCACCCTGTGGACTTGGCACATCACTATGAGACCTGCCACCTTTGCATTGTTCACTACCATGCATAGTTGTCGGCACTTGATTTATTTGATACATTGCATGGTTTATATTTTAAAGTTTCACCATTTTGGTGATCATTGGCAATATAATGTTGATTGGTCCCTTTTGGTTATTTGATTGTATACACTATAGTTACAGACTTTGGAAGTCAATGCAATGATTTTTATATTGACACGTGGGCTGGCCCCTTCTCCACGGTGACTCAACCCTTGGGAGTATTGTCGGTGGCTTTTTTTTAAAGTTGACCTAACCGCGGTTAGGTATTGGAACTTGTTTTCAATCACGTTAGTTGATCTCTGTCCCTTTTTACAGTGGTCATTGATCTGTGACCTGTGGTTAGTCGCATTCGATCTGCATTGATTGTGGTCGGTGATGTTAACTGGGGTTAGTTGCTTTGGTATTGTTGATCGATCATCGGTCATTTGATCTTCGTACTTGGATGAAGGTTGGTCGTTGATCTCTGATCGCGGTTAGGGTTTGTTGACTCCACTCCTGAGCTGGCTGTAGAAGTAAATCTTGAACATGTTGATCACTTCATTTCACTTTTTAGACTACGGGCGAAGCCCTGGAAATTTTTTTTTGATGCCATGGTTAATCACTTCGAGCTCTGTAATGTTGGTCATGTAATGGTTCTGAATGAGATTTCGAGCTCGGATTTTATGCAAAATATTTTCTGTCTTCTTCACTTCTATCAAGCTCTCTGCGAGACCTTGTGGCCGCCATCATTGAGCTTTGTGAGCTCGGCTCTTCTGCTTCCTTTGCTTTCTGGGTATTCAAGAATCTGTAGATTCCTGAGGTTCTTTTATTAGTCACAGTTGTGCTACTTTCTAAGTGAGATTTGAGTGATTTTTCTTTTAATGTGAGCTCAACACTTCTTTTACTCTCTGATCTCTATGAATTCTAACCTCGTTGATGATTAGTCGAGCTTGAAAATTGTTACTTTGACTGTTGTGAGACTCAAATATTTGCATTTCTTCATCCTTTCGGATTTGTTGACTGGCCTATCTGTATTAGCATCATTTTGATGTGAAGATGGTAAGTCTTTGACCTTGAGCATGTTAATTGTTATGTTCTTATTACCTTGACTTCAAAGCGCTAATAATTCACCATTTCCTTTACATACTTCATGTATTCTTGGCTCCTTTGTGGATCTCGAGTTGAAACTCATGTTGGTTTTCTTCCTTTTCTGAACTTGATGACCATTTGAGGGTTGCTCGGATTTAATTTGAACAATAAGTACTTGTTCCTTATTCTATTTTTCCTTTGATACCCATTAATGGGCCTGTGATAAAAACTAGGATCTGTATTTCTTGTCTGATTTTGAATCATTTCACACTCTGTTCCATTCTGCTCTATTTTGATGTATTCACATATGACTTTTCTTGAAATGAAAACAGATCTGAGTCTTTATTATTTCCATCATGCATTCTATTTTTGTGATCTGATCATTTTATTCAATCTATTTCTTCTTCTTGTGCATATTTTAGAGCCAAAATACACTTCGTGTTTTGACAAAATGAAGGCTTGTCCTGAACATTCAAACCTTGAAGTAGTTGATGATGGCCATAACAAGGTAGGAGTGTAGGCATTTGTTGTATTATGTTTCAATGTAAGTTAAGACTGTATTTGGCATTGAAATTTGATCCCTGAATCTCCACATTTAGTGGATTTTCCCGAGTGCTTTTACTTCTGTTCTATCGAGAATCCTTGAGCTCAAATCTTGCATATTTCATAATAGCTTATGAAAAATTTGATTCCTACTTTTCTTGTTTGTTCTAATACCTGAAGGTTTTAGGATGCTCAGACACTTTACTTTCTACAATTTGATGCTTCTCTGCTACACTTTGACACACTTTGTAGATGTTTTGAGCCTTGTATCTAACTTTGTATCTATAAAATTCCTTTAATTGCATAGTTGTTGTGACTCTTTGGATCTGAGATCACTTGAAAACTAAAATTCCTACTGAGATGAGTGCTTGAATGCAACTAGTTTCTTGTTATTTGGAAATTTCCACTTCGAAATAATAGTTGTAATCCACTAATAATTTTGGAAACAGAAAATAACTTCTGTACTCAGCTCTGCATTCTATTTGTAATACTCTTTAAGAAAACTGAATCATCTTCCATTTCATTATTTCTGGAAAATTTCTCTCCTGGATAGATATAGACATGTTCTGAAAAGATAGTTATACCTTAAATCTGGGTTATTATCTCTTTCTGAAACCCTTTATAACCGTAGATGTTACTTGAATTACTTCTCACTTTTAACAGAATCATGAGATAGCTCTTTCTGGTCACCTGTAATAGCTTTTGCTCATGTCATAGATGAGTACTACCTTCTTTGAATGAATGAACTTCATTGTCATTGTAGTAATTTTGTGCTCTCATATCTGCTTTATTTTGAAAACTGCAACTTAGAAAAGTTGAAATTTGTAAGATTATCTTAGAATTTCAATTCCCTTAAGTTGTTTAAGTTATAAAGAATTCTTTTCTGCATTATATATTGTATTTCCTTTCATTACAGCTCTGATATGTATGCTGAAAAATCTGAAATGTTGATTTTATAAGGCGAAGCCCTGGCAATTTTTTTTTCAGAATCTTTTCTTTAATTCATTTCAAGAAATAGTAGTTATGTATTCTGATCCAGGATACAGAAAGTAACACTTTTCATGCTGAACTGATATAGCAATTGAGAAACTGAAAACATGATAGTTGTTTCTCTTGATCATGTAATGCTTTTCTGATTTCTGTATCACTTATTTGATTTGCATAGTTCTTTTAAAGCATGTAGTAATTGAAACAGTATGATGAAAAGTTATAAATGTCCATTTTACATGGTGAAGCCCTGTCAAAATTTTCCCAGAATCTTCTCTCTCATCCTGTTTCAGCTGTAATCCTTTTTGCTTTTAGCTTCAACTTGTTGAAATTTGATTCTCCCTCTTCTTTGCAAACTGAAAATGTATTTCTATCTTCCATTCTCTCTTCTGAGCTCTAACCTCTTCCATTTGCAGAAAGTTTGCTGAACTTCGAGTTACACTTTTCCTTCTTCTTAGCATGTACTTATGACTTATTTATTTCTCTCTTTGGCTGCAACCTGTACCTGCACACTTAGGGAAACAATTAGGAAATATTTAGGCTTTTTGGCCTCTCTTATGTCCATGTTTTCTTCTTTCTTTTACTTTCTTCTTTCTGAGTGATTAAAGCATGCATGCAGTTTTTCCTTCAAGTAGAATACATCTCCTACTTAGGGGAAGATTCATATGCATGAAGTAGGATAGTGTAGGAATATGGTTTGATCCCTGAGCTCGTAACTGATGGTTGACTTGTTTTTTCTTTTCAGGTACCATGACTTGAGGATGAAGGAGCTGGCAAGGAGATGCTCTGCACAACAAAGAATATACAAGGCAATGATGGGTTCACCCTCATACTCCTCTGTTTTCTCTTTCATGCATGTGTATCTTTCTTTTCAGTAGTTGTACTTTACTTTTCAGTTACATCCCATGGCTTGTGTGGGAAACATTTGACTCTCCTTGTGAATAAAGCATTAAATTCTATAAATGAGTTGTATATCTCTTTCTGCATTTCTGCTTTCTGTATGGATTGTATAATGAACTAAACAACTCAGTAACATAATTGAATGTCTTAATCATGAAGGAAAGAACATTGAATAGAACTTGTAACATTAAGTAATGAACTCTGGTTTTTGTGTGATCTGCACTTAAGTTTGTTGTTCCAAAACTTTACACTTCACCTACTCTGCAATTGGATGTTCTCATCAAGACAACATAACTGTCCTTCGGGGCTTGTGTTCTTTTGCTGAGGATGGTCATGAAATTGCAGACTATGTGATCTGTTACGTTTTGTAACAACACACATAGCTGTAGATTTCATGTAATCTTTTAAACAAATCAGCAGTAACAACATAATCTAATATAATCTCCCAAAGCTTAGGTATACTTCACCAATGCTATCCATCGTAACGAAGTTTCGAGTTGCCCATTTTTGCACAAGTGCAAAAATTGTCAACATATCTTATTCTAGACACTCTTCAAACTAACTTGTAGGGGATTATGTCTATCCTTTTCCTCTTACATGGTATCACTAGGATTTATTTTTTAATGTCAACCAATTTGACATATTAAATATATGGCTCAAATTTTATGTTGACTCTTACTTTCTTTAATCCCTTCACAATATTGACTGTCAACTAGTCCTGTGTTGTAGTCTCTTTGTCTATATTGATCATGATTAAGTGTGGCATGAGTGGAACTATAATAATTTCTTCATCTTGGAGATTATAAATGAGATCCTTCACTGTTCTAATGGATTTCTAGGTGTACCATTCTCTCTCTTCTATAAAATACATCTTTGTGCTCATATCCTCTAGTGCAATAGTGTATATAGGAAAAACTTGCAAAAGTGAAAGATAAGAAAATAATAGATAGTAAACCTCTCTTCAAACTCCTCTTGCAACCTCGACGATGAAATTGTTGAAGTGCACACACACTTGTCTAATTTATTCTTGTTTTTGGATTGTGGATGCTCTAAACTATTTTCCAAATGAAGAAGTGGAAATGCTACAAGCAAAGTTAGACACAGGGAAGGCTTTTCAACATGCAGATATCAAATGGAAAATTGGTAGAGGTTTTCTGTAAAGCTTCTGGAGATTTCAAGAGGATATGGCCTATTATTTATAACTGCAGGAGAGGCCATGGAGTGGTTGAAGATTCATGATGAGATTTGAATGAATATTCTTAAAATAGCATTGGAGGAAGTTGCAACAATTTGAATGGACTGAATATCCATTGAGGGGCATTAAATTTCTATTTTTTATTCAATGAGGTGGTTATATGTGGAACTTTGTTTCCCCCACCTTTTTAGGATTCTAGAAGTGGAGTTGAGTGGGGAGACTAGGATAGTGAAGTGGAGTCCAAGTGGAGGATGAGTAGGTAAATAATTACATTTCTATTTAAATAACTAATTTAATTAGTTAGGGAATGTGAGTGGATAATTATCTACTTAATTAAATTAACTAAAGTTCATAAAAGTATATATAATTAATTCAATTAATTCTTCAAGCAGGATTAGAATTAATTTAAGTCATTCTAAAGGATGAACTTAGATATGATATAATTAATTTAATTAATTCTAAAGGGATGAAATTAACAATTAATTTCAGAGGGATGTAAATAGGATATGGATATCCAAGGATAGACTATAAATAGGTATGTATTTTTAGGGTGTCTACATTTTCCCCTATTTAAAGTGTTATTAGGAAGTAATATCATTTTAAAGATAGTAGAAGCATGTAGATCAATGAGCGGAAGACATGGGAGTTGGTGGAGTATTTAGATGTCCCAACAAGTGTGAATGATAAGGGGATGCCCCCTCAAGCAGATGTGTGACATAACAAAGTAGTGGACAATCGTTTGATAAGAAGAAGGGAAAGACGAATGAGCTAGGGAATAAAAGGAAGATGGAAGGGATTGTGCTTGTAACATGAGATTTAATTTAGAGAGTGAAAGTTAGAGAAACCTTATTTTGTTGTTGCACAATAGATTTGTCACCATGAATATGAAGGAATCATGATGTGTAACCCGTTATGTGTGTAAAAAACACACACAACAAACAAAAGTTAAAAGGAAAACAAATCCAATATACACAGTAGATGTAGACACCATGGTTATAAATTAAGCAAGATGTTAACATACTATTTGTAATTGGTTCAAAGTAAAACAAGAGAAAATAAATCCAATATACACTATAAAATTAGGCATCATGGCTATAAATGAGCCAAGATTATAATGAAATACGTGTAATTTGTTCGAAGTAAGAACAATAATGCAACACAACTTTGAAATAAATACAATTTAATTTTCCCCTAATGTGTTCCACAGTGATAAATATGTTAAGAATTCCTATGTTAGTGCTTACATAAATATGTTAGAAAGTTATATTGTTTGGATAGTTGTATTGTTATACCCGTAATATTATAAATGGGTCTATTGTTACCTAATTTGTAGGAGGTTGTTTTGCTTACCTCCATAGTTATATAATAGCCATTTTATCTCATTGAATAGTATGAAGATTATTACTCTATTATGTTTATGTAAATCTTCTTTTTCAACTTTATTTGGTATCAAAGCAATTATGTAAAAAAAAATTCTGATCTGGGAAGGGGAAGAGCTACTATATCTCCCGATCGCCCAATTGATGAGAGAGACTATCATTTTTTGAGAAGATTTTTTTTATTAATGTATTTATGTGAAATGGTTGCATGGACTTGTTAGTTTGTTTCATTAGATTTTTTGCATAGTCTTTACCTTGTTACAGGCCAAAGCATCATCCATATGCGATATTTCCTTTTGTTCATACAATTCTTATCATCATGGTTTACTAGAATTGAACTGACATTTATGGTTCAAATTTATTGAGAGGATAGTCAAGAGATAAAATGTCCCCTGGTTTCACAATGTATGATAGTGTGCAAACTGTGATAAATCAAACACATCGACCTATTTTCTTGAAGATCATCTATGCAACATATGCGGTCTCCAAATCTGTGCTTCGACCAAGCATTGTCCAACCGCCTACCAAATAAGTGGACTACAACCCACTTTAGATCTCCTCGAATTTATCCACATTAGATTCGCCTTGGTCAAAACCCCATATCGAGCTCCAACCATTCTTCCCAGTCTCAGTTCGAACCATCTTAACAAACTTTGATTTTATTTCTTCTTTGTGTTCTTTGCATGGTTGAAATGAGGACTGCAATTGTTAGAACTTCACCGTAAGAAATTTTTTACAAGTGTATCTGATCATTCTCCATGCCGTATGCATGTTTTTGGCTCTGAACTAGTTTGTGGTGGCATACAAAATATCCGGCCAACAAATACACCTCGATTGAATTTATATTCCCATTATAAATAAGAATCTTAGGAAATAAAACCCAAGAGGAAAAAGATAGGGTGGGACTTCAAGTGCAAGTTTATTTTTAAGTGACTGACTAGTTTCTCTGTCATTAGAAGAGGTTGAGAAACCTTTTTATAATTATAATATTTGGGCTTACAAATTGTGAAAAAGGATCTCAAGGGCTTGTGTATTGTAAAAAGAGTGGGAACCCCTTGGGTGTATATAGCAGATTTAGGAATAGCAATATGCATGGGAATAGACAATGTAGCACTATGGGTAGGGGATTGGTTACCCCCAAAGATATTGAAATTGTAAAAATAATAGATGTAGCCATAACGAAAGATGTGATAATAGATTCATGAATTTGAGATACATTTATACACTTTTTCTCATATCTAGCAATGTAAAGAAGGAAGTCAATTTGATAAGGGTTTTTCCATAAAAATGTGTAAACATTATTTCATTATCTTTTAGGAAGAGCCTCGATATTACGTAGGAAATGCTCAAAAAATATAATAAAAATAATATTAATAAACACAAAATTAGTAGTGCATGTGTGAGCATAAAAATTAGAGATTATGTTATTTTTAGTGTCACATTTGTCATCACACTTATAGTAAGAAAATCCATCAAACTTAACATAAATATCTTCAAAAAAACTAATGTCAGCTAGGGATTCAAATATGAATTCATTGGTATAGGTATGAATGTAAGGTACCATTGAGTGCTCCATGGAAACACAAAGGATTCTAACCAATAAGACTATACACCAAACAAGGATAATACATGGGGCCACCTAGGGTTTGAGTAAGGTGAGAGATTTAATCAAGAGTCATGTTCACCAAATGTTTACACCCTTAATAAATAAGGGTTGATATTAGTTTGTTTCCTTATTTATCAATATGATTAAGGTTGTACAATTCATTTATTCTAAATTAATTAATAAACACTAATGTAAAATATATAATATAGATTTAAATACAATGTGTGATATAAAATGATAGAAATGATTACTTAAAACACAAGGGAAGAGTATTTAGATAAATACAAATGTAAAGAGATGATCTAGGTGCGTAAACTAGATGTGCATATTAGTAAGGATATGGAAATGCTTAATCTTTAGAATTGTTTGCACAAACTAAACCGGTATGGAATCACGCAGGATCTGTTGGGGTATAATATGGTATGGTATTGGGTTATGCTGTCTTAGATGGATATATTATGTAACTCACATTCTATTTGTTGTCGTTGGCCTAGAAATGTGCTTCTCTATTTGGTTATATGGTTTGTAACTGTGTGACACCTTATTGTACTGACATGTCATGGATAAAAAAACTAGATACATTCACTAGCACTTCATTAATAAAATTTGATAACAAAAGGAGAAATCTACATGTGATAGAGTTAGAATGACCCTGGTGGTCAACCCAGTTAAACAAATATAGGAACTACACTACATCCTGATTCCCTAGTAAGAGGGATACCATTGTATGTAGTTATCCTATTATATGTGTAATTGTGCATGTAAATCTAATCCTAACCCCTATCACACCCTCATTGTATTTTGACACAAATAATAGTTGGTGTAACTATAGAATAAGTAGAATGTACCTTTTACAGTAGTGATATAATGTATCATTCTTTAGATGTTAGATTAATTCCCTTTTAACCCATAATACCTTTTTCAATACTAAATGTTGAATTTCTCTTACGATGCCTTAGATGTAGGACCTTTGGAGGCTTGTGGATGGGGAAACTAGACTCTTAAACTTGATTTGAGTTCTTTAGAACATATTAGTGGCTTCTCATAAGGTTGTGATACTACTTTAGGGATATTTAGGAGACCCTCAAGTTCATTTAAAATCTATTTTGCAATAGGTTCTCTTGAGAATTCCATGTGAGTTCTTAAGTGTATTAGAATTTGTCATATAAGATTTCATAGGTTAATTGTCACATTAAGGCCGACCTATAAGATAAGTAATGACCTAATGAAAGGAGATTAAAAAATGTAAAAATTCATTGGAGAGTGGGAGACGAGATCATATAGGTCAGCCCAAAATGTAGTATGGCTCAGTCCCACACCAAATGATTTTTGATAGGAAATTCACAATGTCTGAGAAATATTCTAGGAAATATGCATAGGAGTAATGTAATTATTTGGATAAATTCAATTGAATATATGAAGTACCGAGAAGTGTGTGTAGTTAAGTACGTGATGTAAGTGAGAGAGAGAAATGTCAACTAGGCTTATAGTAAACACACAATTCATAATATAGAGATTAAAATACTTCTCATTTATAAGGGAAAAGAATTTCTCTAACTTTTTTGAAGCTCCTCCATGACTGTGAGTTATTAATTGTGAGGAAGAAGAATAAATGATGCTTTATATCTTGGTGTGATGATGATCAAGCTCTAAGTGGTGATGTTATGATGCTTCATTCCCTGCTTCAAATGTTTTTCTTCAAATGTTTGTTCAAGTTATAATTCTTTCTTTGGCTCAAGTGAAGTTTGAAGAGTAAATTGCGAAGAAGGGAGAAGAGTTAAGGTTTTGGAGAAATTGAAAGGTTTTTGTAAAATTCCATGTAACTCGGAACACTTGATGAATAATCTTATAATCCATGGAAGAATCCTATTCATTGGGGGAATAAAACAACATTATGTACATATGTTACAAGACAAAGTTTTCAGAGACAAATTGAATATCGAATGACATGACAAAGTACAAGGGAGTTCAAGAGACTCCATCTATCACTCTTTTGTCCTAAGAAGATCTTGAACGAGCTTGCATACCATGAAGGTGAAACTGAATCATGACAGATGTCATTATGAAAATGTCAAGGCCGTTATATGTGAAGTATCTTTATATCACTTTATTCGAGTTGTCAAGGGGGTTATGTGAAGATTCGAAGGCATATGAAGTGCAAAGGACACATGTGAAATATTATTCATGTATTTATGTTCTTTGATAGGTTTAAATTGGTTGATCATTTTAATTTGATTTATTGTGGCAAAATAGGTATTTTACCATTTTTTGTGCAAAAATAGGGGGTTTGTTGTGTTTTTACAGGTCCATGTCTCAGGCTTGGGGATCCAAACTGGATCCAAGCCTAGAGGCATGCCTTGGAAAAATTTAAAACACAAAACGTGTACGTGTTATAACATGTACGCGTACCACATAGTATAAACATTATATGTCTTTTTGGCATGCTTCTATTTACAAAAATAAACGTTTAAGTATAAGTTTTTCATATATTAATATTTATATTTTATTATTTCTTATACTTTATTAAATTTTTTGAAGTAAATATAAAAAATTAGGGTCACTCTGCACAATATGGAACTAGTCTCACAGATCCATGACTCACGATTTAGGAGATAGTTTTTTATAACCTTATTTGGTCAATACATAGGTAATTTTTAAGATTTCAGCAATCAACCTAAAACTTTTAACATTTAAATTATACAATCGATGTTTATTTTGGCAATGAATATAGTCATTGTTTAGGTTTTGGGTTTTTTTGGATTGTTTACTGACATTTTAGGAGTGTTAGATGTGTCAAAATTAGATTTTACAAACCTCACAACTCTCAAAGGAAACAACATCTGCTCAAATATATATACTCATGAAACGTCAATTTATAATACATAACAAATCAAAACACGTGTTGGACATAATGTCATCATTAGTGTTGTCATTGACGTCAAGTTGCATTGATGGAAAAGGGTGTCTACATGGCATATAGTCAGCATGAGGTTTCAGTCATCAAGATATATGAAGGTTTTTTAGTAGTGCCCTGTTTTGGTGTCATGAAGTGTTTCATTGGTGAAGTCTTTGTTTGGAACTAAAAAGGGAAACTTCACTATTTTTAGATTCTTCATGATACCTTCAAAGCTTAGAGAAAATTGGATATCTACAACACGTTGAGGATTTATGTAAATTTCCAATGTCTATTTTTTCCCCTTCTAATTCCTTGCAAAACTCATGTAATCTTCCATAGAAGTTAGGTTTCACCATTAGAGTGTTTGTTCCCTACATCTAGAAAACCTTATGTTGAGTAGATAGTCCTTGAATGATCAAACATTTCCTAAATTTTCCTAAATTACCTTCAACACTTCCAATATTCTCTGGCATCACCTATGGATGCTTAAGTTCTTTCCTAAACTCTTTCTAAGGGTATTTTAATAGTTCTAGAATGGAAAAAATAACTAGCATCTAGAAATTGAAAATTTTGAAGCATGAAAACGAAGCCCTTAATTAAAAATAAGGTTTTTCAGTCACTGTGCATCCTTCCTCTAGTGATGCAAGAACATCTTGTTAATAATCAATTTTGGCTTTCTTAGGTGACTAGGGGTATCTTGGGTCACTTTCAAGATGGTCATAGCTTGTAATAGTCCATTTGGAGTCCATAGGAAATAATATAGAGTTTCCCTCCAAATTTATAATTTGATTATTTGAACTATCGCTAGGTATGTTATATGTTTAGGTGTTAAGTGACATAGTCCTCTCAGAAGGAGATATCAGATTTTGAGGTTAGAGACTATTTTGCAAAGAATTTTCACTAGTAAATATATTGTTTTGGATTGTCTTCTTATCTATAATGGTGTGCAAGGCTTCATAGAACCCTCATAGTGTCCAGGGAATGGAAAATAGATAGCAAGACTTACTCAGACCGGACTGTACCTTGTTTTAGAAGTAAAGTATTATGTAACATGGACATAATGATTCAATGGAATCCTTGAGTCTATTTCAGGGCATTGATCACAAGGACTTGGTGTTGCAAAAGTCAAGAGAAGGTAATAATCCATCTAAAGGAGGATTTCTTAAATTAAATTTGTGTTCACAATCCTAACTGTGTGTGCCCAGTCTTAAGGGCCTAGAGTAGAAAATTCATTGTAAAAGTTAATACTTATGCCTAGTAGAGTCCTTGATATGTGTAGAGGAAGGTAATAAGAAGAGCAAGAGTTTCAAAATCCCCAGTACATATTGGAATAAGAATAAAATCAAAGGAATGTGAAAATACAATCTAGCAGTGTTAATGCCCAGTTTAAGAGATAGGAGAGGTGGATCCTCTAACAAGTTAGAGGAAGGCCTAAGAGCATTAAGAACTCATAAAATCAGGGCATAAGGACATAGTATTGAGTGGTTAGTAAGTAAAGGAAGCAATGTACAATCATGCTTATTTCTTGTGACTGTCAAGACCAACCTTGAGAAATAGTTGTCTTAGGTTAGAAATTCATTAGGAAGTTGTATCTATCAAGAGGGAGTGGTGTTAGAATTTTTTTAATCCTTCAGGTACAGCGGAAAATCGTTATACACATTTAATTAAGAAGACCTATTGACAGTCCTACACAGTTCTATAATGAATCCTAGAGAGTAAGGGTGTGTATAAAAAGCCTTAAGTGAAAGAGGAAGAGTTGAGTGATTTGCATTAGTGATTAAGAGATGGGTATGCATAGTTAGATGAGTGAAAATAATATTGATTAAAAGTCAAGATGAACGTGAAAAAAAAAGTGAAGAAGATCGTTTAGAGGTTGAGCAAACAAGGAGTCTTAAAAATCTAAAAGTTGAGAAAATAACAAGAGGGTGGATAAATGAGTAATGGAGCATTGAGGTGTGCTTGAGTAAGGTGTATGGGTGTGTTGAAAGGTGGATGTAGGGATGAAAAAGGTGATAATCCATTAAACCCTTAATTTTACTTTCAAACCTTAATTATACCTACTTGAAACAAGGGAAAAGGAGAAAGTTAAATTGGGAAAGTTGTATTTTGAGTTGAAGTTATATAAAGAGGATTGCAGGGTACTCGATATCATCTAGACAGCCTGTCATCAATTTAACATTTAGCCTGGCTCAAAGGAAAGTCCTAATGAGATCAGTTGGTGTGTTTCATTATGTATGGAATAGTGTCTAAGGTGATTGATCAACCCATTTAGTTTTGATAGAGACTACTTCCTCCAAAGGCCTAAAAAGGTCATTTTTGGCCATTCTGTAGCTAATTGAACACCGTTCAAAATTTTTTAGAGAAAATATAAAGAATATGAGGGTGATTTAAGAGAGAATTGAATATTTCTTAGTAAATGTAGGAAACTTAATGAAATTAAATCTCATTCAAGAGTAATTTGTTTAAGACCAGGTTTTCAGTTGTAGGGAATAAAGGATAAAATGGTGAAAGTTGACTTCTCTAGATGATTCCAAGAGTTATGGAAAGAGTTAGGATGAAAAAAATAGGCATTGGAATTCTATTAGAATACTCTAAAAGGTGGAATAATCAACATTGATTTAAGGCTTAAATATTTCTTTAGGTACTGTAAAACTCTTTAGCTGCCCCTCCCAGTTCAAAATGAAATAGGACCTAAATTTTGAGTTACATGCAAAATTATATTTTTAGAATAGTTTCATTGATCATAAAATGTGATTTGTAGTTTTTCAATGAAGTATGGAAGTCAATAATATGTAATTCATCTTCAAATTCCATTCAAGGATTCATCCCCTATTTAGAGGAGGAAACCCATTTCCATGACAAGTAAAATGAGAAAAAAGGTGTCCATGTACCATAAGCATGCTTACACCCTGGTTTCATCTTGGTCAATAAATTGAATTATGAAGGAGTCATCATGTTCAAAGGTGAAATGTGGAGCTCAAGGAGAGACTTGATGACCATCATATTTTGACTATGTCATTATACCTAAATCTCTCTAAAGAACAAGCTAAAATGAGCTAGTCATGTCATCGAGGTATCCACGACCATCATGTGTGAAGTATTAAGGATTCATCTATCTCCATGAGAGACATGAGAAAATAAATGTATGGGAATCATGAATTTGATTCCATGAAAAGATGATTTTAGAGCCAGTAAAGGTGAGGGGATGATCTTTATATGGAGCACCTTTTTATAAGAATGATCAATCATATGAGTTCACTTGATGCAATTCACTTGGTACTATTCGTAAAAACTCATTCAACACCTAGTAGTGTGATCACGCATTAAGGAGGAGGCACATTACAATCACCTCATTTTTCCATAGGACAAGAATCTCAGTCAAGGATCAATCATCTATCTACAAAGTGAGGATCTCATTTTAGTAACGAGTACATAAGCATCATAGACTTAATTTGTGGTCACTAAAGTGAATTATGGACCAAATTTCAAAATTTGTACCAATTGAAGTAGTGGTAGGCCCAAAATCCAATCCAAAAGGTCAAAAAACCTACAAAACAACTTTACAAAATAATGACCGACTACAATATATATGCCCTGTAAGTTTTACACCCTTGCTGAAATCCTAAAAAGAAGTACTGACTAGATTAGATTTTGAAAAACTATCTTCTAGATTATAAATGTTGGTGCTATGGGACCACTTCCATCAAGTGTAGAGTGACCCTAGTTTCTTATATTTACTAAAATAAATTTAAAGTATAAGATTACTTAACATATAGTAAAAATGGCTCCTTCGGGACCTTCCAAATTTCATACCACTCAAAATGCGTACGTGTTTCACAGCATTAAAAATGTGTATGCATTATAGCACATAGGAATTTTAGCTTTGGGGATTTCTAAACAAAAGAAAAGAAAACGTGTACGCATTATTGCAAAAAAATGTATGTGTTTCACTTATTTTCGGATTTGTGCCCATTTTTTGGTCCCCAGATTGGTGCACTTGCCTAACAAACAGTAACTACACCTTCTCCTCCTATATACCCTCAAGAACACATCATGCTCTAAAATATTTCATAAAAGAATAAAAACTATAGAACCAAAGCAACTAGCGACATAATCCATAATTTCCAGTGCGCAAACAAGTCCAATGTAAATACCACAATCTACATAATCATCAGATTTTGAGGACCAACAAAAACAAGATGTAAAAATAAAAAATAAGGAGAAAGCCACAAATGAATCTGTTTATAAATAAATAGAAGAAGAATACATTTCAAAACAATGGGCAATTGAAAAATTACACAAAACAGAACATGAATAAGACGATAAGATAGTAAATGAGGATACAAAAAAGGAAGAAGGAAAAATTCACAAAGAAGTAGAAAATGTAGATCAACAACAAAAATTAAGTGCAAAGATGAAACACAGATTTCTCATCAAAAAATAACACAGAGAAGAAGAGAAACAAAAGAAAGAAGAATAAAATTACAAGAAAGAAGAACAACACAAGTAGAATGAAGAAGTAGAAGAGAAGATAAATTTAGAGGAAGAACAAGCCACCAAGGAGATGAAAGAGATAGAGGAATAAAATAAAACTGCTAAGGAATAAAAATGTACTAATGAAGTCATTGCAAAAGTAGAAGAACATGTTCAGATTGATAAGGAGCATGAAGTCGTGCAAAAAAATTGTGAGTAGAATAAAAAGGAATCACAAGGGGAGAAACCATTAGATATTTTGCAGCCCATAATCACTCTTTAGGAGTAACCAACCACTGCACGGGTTTAACAAGAGTAAAAAAATAGTACCATAGTAATAGGATCATGTACTTCATAACCGATCACCAGAGAAGAATATGTGGAATGAGATGCAAAAAGATTTTGGTGGGCATCAAAATCAATGACACAAACATGAAAACATAAGATATTTCTTCCTTCCTCTCAAGTATGCACAGTAGTTCCTCATATCACCTAGATGAGTGTGCAAACTATAACATCACAAGTATTAATCTGTTATGAAATCTATGTTAGTGCTAACATGTAAGTGGGATAATTTTTGTAAGATAGTTAAATGTTTTTGACAGGAGTTATGAACCAGAGGGTTGATGGGACCCCACCTTACTATATTCAAAAGATGATATCGTGAAAAAAAACCAAAATTACATACCCCGTAGGCAAGGAGTCGAAACTAGACG
>CM034156.1:167001016-167041016 GCA_019776745.2 Taxus chinensis
GAAGTGCTTACAGAGGAGATTATCCATGCCATTCATCAACCCATCCGCTAATCCTTCCTTCCGGATCTGGGCATCGAGCTTCCTCCTTAGCTCTAGAACACAAGCATGATAATCCCATTATCTTCTCCTTCTCTCCTTGGGATAGCTTTGTGATCTCGATCATGAGATCTGCATATTTCTGTTGTTCACCAAATTCTTCAAGAAAACTTTCAGTTAATAAATCCCATGAATTTTTTACATTATCACCTAGTGGTTTCAAACCACCCTAAGTGCTGAACCATCCAAAAAGGTAGGAAAAAAATCAGTCCATTTTTCCCTTCTTATAAGGCCATTACAAATACAAGATCACTTAAACTCTTAAATGAAAGAAGAAGCATCTTCATTAGATTGAGCTAAAAAAACATGAATCTTTCCCATTTTCAAAAGTAACCACTGTGAAATACCAACCCACAAGTACAATCAACAAGACTTATGTGCACAAATAATTGGAATCACTATACTAGAAAGTGACTTTACACCTTTCTATAGTAAAATAGAAATGACCACAGTAAACTATGGTAAAACTTGACTTATTGCGGTAAAAACTGACTTTACTCTGGTAAACACTATTCACGATAAAAAGTGAAGTTACTGCAGTAAATACTATTCACGGTAAAAAATGACTTTACTGCGGTAAATACTATTCCCAACAAAAATGACTTTACCATGGTAACTACTATTCATTGCAAAAATGACTTTACCATGGTAACTACTATGCACAGTAAAAACAAGGTTACCCTCCAATTGATTATTTGACTAAGTGGGAATATCTCTCCAGAAAATCCACCAACGAGGAATGGTCCTGGCAACGGAACCAAAATGTCATCACCAATCCGGTACTATGATTAATTTTTCACCGGGAAATTCCTCGTGCTATGATTATTTACTAATGCACAGCCTTTAGTTTGGTGGATGTAATCTGGAAACAAAACAACAACATAACACAAGAATACCATCGACTATGATAAGACGGAATGATGACAAATCTGAAATATCAAAGTAAATTATAATATTAACATGAAACTGTTACAATCTCACCCATGAGGTACTTCAAGTGTTATTGACTTCACTTTCTTTTCACCAAGACTATGGGAGAAACTTTACAATTACACCTCTTAATGGCTTCTTCAACACACCTTTAAACTGATGGCTTCCTTTGCACACTTCCTACAATATTTCTCACTACTTCCTTCTATGCTAAATGAGGGGGTGGCCTCTCTATTTATAGAACTTCCAGGATTATCCATCTTATCTCTAAGATAGGATAAGAAATCCCACTCTGACGAATCATATTCCATACCTTAACTCTTATCTGTACATGTAAGGCTTATCTTTTAAGATAAGATAAACCTTATCATTTTACACGGGTTCCACATTTTTAGACTTTTTACAAATAAAATATACAAAATATTTATGACCTCACTCCTTGTCCTTATTACTAATATAATATTTCTAATTCCTAATCACGTAGACCCTACTTCTCTAATTACCCAAACTTTGACATTTTAACATTACCGGACCACTTACGACAAATATTTACTTTTTACAACATTCCTATTGTACTTTGACTGTTACCGTACTCCACATTATTGGCGGCACCGTACTGACGGTGCCGTTATCTTCTATCAGACGCTACTACTAATTATACTTAACAACAGCATATTCCTAATACATACATTAATGAAATAGAAATTACGGAGGAAAATTTTAGTGTCGACATAGCCTGCAAACTGATCTGAACTTTGGAAACCTCCTCTCTGAACCACTTGAAGTCCGTTGAACTTAGATTTTTTCTCACCAAAATGCCATCAAAACGAACTATGCAAGGGCAAAACCAACACCACAAAAACTATGTACAAAACTGAAAATCATACATGTTCCAAATGGAACATGGAGAGCATGCACAAGAACTTATTTTGCTGAAAGCAAACCTACCTACTTTACTCTAACTAGAAGCAAAAGTGGGCTAAACAAACCCTGCAACTGGTTGGGAGAAATAGCTTCCCTTTCTCAAAAGTTGCAACCATGCAACTGATTTGGCATTGAACATGGCTGATTGGATGAGTGGAAAATTAACAAGAAGCTAGTCTTCTACCCAAATCATCAAGGTGTCAACTAAAAACAAATCCAATACCTCTTTTAGTTGCTCTACATTTGGATTGAAGAGGTATGACAGCTGATCCTTGGTACTTTGTAGCTCACCCTCATACTTAGAAGCAAGCATAATTGGTTGTGACTTCTCCTTTGACTCCAATGAAGTCAAATATTTTATTGGGAAAGGTATGATCCGTTTGATATGCCCATAGCTCTGATTTTTAACTCCAAAAATGGAGTTTTCTTGTAGACCCTCTTGAATGGATGGTGTGGAAGCAATGGTAGAACCTTTGTGCCCTTTCTCTTCCTCCAATGAAGAACATGAAAGATTAAAATCTTCCAATCTTGATTCCAAAGAGCTGCTATAAGATGCAGGCTGCTGCAAATGAATGCTCTCCTCCATGACAACAGGCTCTTGTGTTTGAAACGTGGATGATGAAAGAGAGAATGGTGGAAACTCAACCGGTTCTTCTTCATCAAAACAGTCCTCCAAATCAGACAGGTAAGCTGCCTTATTGTTGTCCTGCTATAAATGTTCAACCTCTCCCATGGTGTTCTCTTGATCTGCAACTTGATCACCATGGTTTCTTTCATCCTCCAACATTGAGTTTGAGAGATCAAATTGTTCTTTAGTACTAGAACTTGAGAGAGATGAAGTAGAAAGAAGAACTGAAGGTTCTTCTATAACCTGCTTTGTGCTCAAAGCCTTTGGATCTACGTTTTTCTCCTCCACAACTAGAATGTGCTCCTCGTCTTTTGGATTTGGAGCAGCTTCTTCCTCCTCTACTACTTGAAGACAATCCTACTCTTGATAGAACTCTTCTTCTAGAATGAAGTTTGTCAATTCAAACTCTTCAATCTGCTACTCTAGAGGATAAGTTGGGACTACAAGATCTTCTTCTAAGCTTTCTTCCTCCATGGCTGATTGTGCAACTTGAATTGAATCAGCATTCCCTTCAAATAGAGTGCCAACATGGACACTACTTTCTGAGTAAACTAACTACTACTCTGCTTCTTCTTTTTGTTCTTCTTCTGCTGTAGCAAATTCATTCCTAACCACCACTTGTTCTCCAACTCCAACCTCTTCTAAAGGCTTAACCATCAAGGGGATCTTTGTCATCCCAAATTTAAGAGCCCAACTCTTCAGACTTTGAATTTCTTCATCCTTGTTTGGCTTTTCTTTTTGTTGTTGTTTTCCTTGACTGACATTCTGATTTTTATCCTCCCAACATGGATTTGGGAATGCAAGAGGAGAAGTGGATTGTAACTCAATTGGCTTGGCAATTTTTCATGGTGGTGGAGGAGGTAGAAACTCTTGTTTCTTTGGAGGAGGGGGTATTTATATTAGCTCTTGTGGAGGGGATGACTGTTTGGAAGGAAAAGGGACAAAAGAATTGAGATGAGGTGGAAGACTAGGGAATGGAGAAATGGAATCAATACTTGAGACAGTAGATGGAGAGTTTAAAACTTGACACTGCTGAGATAAAATAGATTGGGAAAGAGGAAAAAGAAAGACATGAGATGGTGTGCTTACCCGTTGACAAGGTTGTTGAATACTCCTCTCATACACCTCTATTCCTTCAATCCACTTTGCAAACAATGGCAGCATTGCAATCATGAAGTCAAGCTTCTCTTGAGGGTTGTAATGCCTTGGAAAAGGTCCCACCCATGGACAGGGTGCTCCACAACTGATTCCAAATGCTTTCATTTCTGCTTGAGCCCTGGACTGCACCATGTTTACCTCCATCTTTTGGATTTTCTCCAACAGACCAGCATCTTGCATCTGATGGTCTTCATTATATACATACTCTTGCTCTTGGAAAGCTCCATAGCCAAATTGATTTTGGCATTGCTGCTCATATGGGTATGTATGCTGATTTTGAATTTGTTCAAAATGCTGATTTGGAGGATTTAAAAAACATGTTGGAGGTAGGAAACATTGCTGCTGTTGTAAATGTGAATTCCATGATGGAAATGAAGTCATGATTGCACAACTTCATGGAATGGAAAAGAGTGAAAATGATGGAAAGAAGAATGGGTGGAAATGGATGAAAAACAGGTCTGTAACTTTGGAAATGGGTTACTGATCAAATGGAGTCACCAGATGTGTTTGCGAGTGCCTCCAAAGGCTGAAATCTTCACAGGAACACACCAACCTGCAAAAGATGAAGTGGAAGACCTCTAAGGTCCCACCGGGTGTGCCAAAACTGTTAGTGCAAATTCACAACACCCCCTAGATGTTGATCAGATTTTTAGGTTGATCATTCTAAGCATCCTGTGTGATTGCACAACATTGAAACCTCTCTCCAAGTGTGGGACTTGTAGAAATGAGAAAGGAATCTCCAGAGAAGGTTGGTTCCTCTTCCTAAACTACCTGCCACAATCTGTTCTAGTGCAGGAAAGCTAATCTAATCCTAATCTAACCTCCAAGGAGACAGGGAGAGAGAGAAAAGAGAAAAAACAAAAGCCTACACTAAAACGGTGATACACCAGAGAAGGAAAATGTTGAACATCTATCAAAACTGCTATGAACACAGCTCCAACCTTGTAATGAACATTTAAATGTGCACAAATACCTGCAATGAAGAGAGGCAAGAAGAAAACAAGCAAGAAATGAGCAAGGATGGACAGATGTATCACAAAACACGTTTTTGTTGCTCCAGAAGTTTGCATAGAACATCATTTTAATGGTAAAAGGGAAAAAAACACCATTACAGAGCAGGGGAGGAGGTTCAAACTCCATTTTTAACCCTGGGGAAGAAAACAAAGGAGAGCAGAGAAGAAAAGATGAACAACCTTTTTAAAAATGAGCCAAATATAGCTTTTACAATGCATGGGTCAAGCCCAGGAGAGAGAAAACGTGTAAAAACGTGGGAGCCATTCCTCATTGAATGAAGATGCATTAAAACAGCATGGGCATCCTTACAGACCCATTCCATGACATTTTTGGCCATGCTGGAGAAGAATGCGACCCATTTTGCATTAAAACTGGTTGTTGAAACGTCACTTCTGGCCATTACCACGTGTCAGAGATGTTTCTTGATTTTCTCTCTCCAAACTAAACCAACATGTAATATTGACCCCAAAATCATGTAGAGAATTTCACCAAATTTCCATTGATATAAAGAACATGAAAATCTGAGCTCTGGATCGAAAGATATGGTGATTTAAAAATTTAGGGCAAAAACAGGCCCAAAACGGATCGACGGGAAAAAAATTGAATTTTTTACCTGTTTGGTCTTTGGAAGATTTTTTCAAATTTTCCCCATGCTCCGCCACTCCAGGTGCCACGTGCCACATTTCTATTGGGCGTGGGCCCTTCCTGACTATTTTTCTTTTGTTTTTTGCCTTTGGAAAAAAAATTCAAAAATTTTCCACCGGGCCGTCGAGTTGGGACACGTGGCACGCTCTGATTGGCTGCGGGCTTGCCTCCCAAAATTTTCCATGGGGCACTTGATTATTTCTATCCTGGACACATGGTAGCATCTCATTTGATGTGGGTTTGACACTCCAAAATTTCCATGCCGGCCTGCCTTGAATTTTTTGGTGCCAGCTGGACAAGTGGCGAGATTCTATTGGCTCGCAGAAAAGGGGGCGGGCTTTCCCTTTGAATTTTGCTTTGTTTTTCCCCTTGGGAAAATTTCCCAAAAATCTCCCCCAACCTGCCACTCTAGGACACGTGGCGTTCCCCTATTCGTCCGCGGGCCTCCTTGTCTCTTTTGCGGCCTTTTCACCTTTTCGCGTCCCTCGCGTACTTTTGGCCCGGATGTCCCGGACGAAAATCTCCTGCTTTGGCCGATTTGGGCTTCCTTGTTCCTGCTTTGCAGCCTTTGTGGCTTTTCGCATCCCACACATCCCTCGCATACTTTTTTCCTGGCTGTCCCAGATGAAAATCTCCTGCATCGGCCGATTCGAGCTTCCTTGTTCCTACTTTGTGGCCTTTGTGCCTTTTCGCGTCCCACGCGTCCCTTGCGTATTTTTGTCCCAGCTGTCCCGGACTGCCTGGGACAAATATCTCTGAACCGCCTGAAAAGGACTTTCCATCGCAAACCGGCCGATTCGCGTCCCACGCGTACCTTTGTCCCAACTGTCCCAAACCACGCAAAATAAAAGACTTAGGTGATTTATTTCTTTGTTTTCGGCCATTTTGGCTTTTCACGTCCCGACGTCCCAACTGTCCCATGGACTGCCTGGGACAATATGTCCGACTTAGCCACTTTTCTTGCTTTTTTTGGCCCCAATCTTGGTACGATGAACGTCAGTACGACCCGAACCCTTCAGACCCAAAATGCTTTAAAACAGTCCTGCAACCTTAGTTTTACATTTTTTCCATTTTCTCTAACTCGTTGGGATTTCTTTTTGGATGGGAGAGTTAGAAAAAAGCTGAGGGGACCCCAAAAACATGATTTTTACCTTGAAACAATCTACTTACTCGGGACTGAATAATTTGATGCATGTTATCAAAATTACCTTGAGGGGTGAATTTTGGATAACAGGATAACATTCAATATTGGTATTAGTAGTAATTACATGTGCATGTGAGATGGGTCTTATCATCTCGTAGTTGGTGCTTGATAGGGTGTCATGTCTATCCATATGAGGTTGTATAATATCTACAAATATTACATCTCTTACATTGTTATGTAATCTGATTTCATGATCAATAATATTTGTGATGCTTCCGTCCCTCTTTGGTCATTGCAATCTTATTATATTCTATCATTTGGTATCAAAGCTATACCATTGTTATCATTTGGTATTAGAGTAGGTTCTATCCAAGCAAGGTTGAAGAGGAGCACTATTGGAGAGGATCCATTGGAGAAGAAGATCTGCATCAAAGGAGAGCCATTGAAGCATCCGCAGCCTCCATTCCTTCCAAGCATCCCTCAACTAAAATTTGACCTATCCACTTATTTGGAAGGTAATTTTTTTTTTGATTAGTCATTGGTATAGCCAATTGATCCAACATATTGGTGGATTATTTCAGATTTGGAGATCTTTAAAAAAAAAAAGATCTTGAAAAATTAAAAAAAAACAATAAAAAAAGGAGAAAGATCTTGAAAAAAATTGTAGATCTAAAAAAAAAAAAAAGTGTACATTTTTTATTTTATGTTTGGTTCTATTACATGAGATCTTTGATCTCATACTAGCATTCGGTATATACGCTACCTCTGGGAAGCGCTTATAGGTGATGTCGTTATGACTACTACTGCACTTAACGCTTAACACAGCTACTTAAATGTCGTCTGGGCATCGACCCTATAAAATCGACGGGGAGTAATAAGGACACAATACACACACATTTGAGCCCTCCCATCCATTTGTGCTTGCACAAACCCCTCTCCGCATTGTCTATGTACCACATAGTAAATTCTTTCACATGCGTTAACACCTCTTTTCGTACTAACGAGTATTTTGAAAGGGTGATCTTCTTCCACGTACCGACGGGTATATCGAAAGGGAGTGTATATAAAAAGGTTTGGTATATCAGCCTGACAGTATATTGAGAGGGAGACCATAAACCTGGAGTGATAAGAGCCTTACCCTGTGTGAGAAATTTAGAGTTTCAGAAATTTAGATTGCAGTAATGGGTGCACAAGCACCAAAGTTCTTCTTACCAGATTCACAACTGCTTAGAGGAGACAACTATGTTGCATGGAAACCGAAAATCAAGATGTTACTTGAGTTTGAAGACCTATGGACAGTTGTAAATGGAACAACAAAAATATCACTTAATGATGGAAGACAACAAGTTCAATTTGACATGGCCAATCAAAAGGCCAAGTTGATCATCTTGTTTGGCGTAACAGACGATGTGCAACCCCACATTAGAGATGCCACATCGGCCAAGGATGCATGGAATAAGTTGAGCACAGTCTATGAGGCAAAGAACAAGAATGCCATCCTCAACCTACTATCACAACTGCATACTCTCAAGTTCAAGTACAATGAGAAGGTTGAAGTTTTTTTTAGACGAGTTGCTACTTCGAGGGCATCTCTATTGGCATTGGGAAAAGAGATAAGTGATGAAGACCTCGTACCAATTGTGTTGTGAACACTTCCTCCTTTCTACAGAATCTTTGTGACAACTATCAGTATGAGTGAACACACAGTCACCTTTGTGAAGTTGGTCAATCTACTCCAACAAGAAGAGGTAATGAACAACAAAGATCATGAAGATGAGCAAGCACTATCTTCCAATCATAAAGGAAAGGGGAAATTTCAGTCCAATAACAAGAAGTCCCAACAAAATCAAAGTCAACAAAGGGACCAAAGTCAACGAGACAACACCAAGAAGTGTCCCATTTGCAATAGAGGGGGACATGACATCAAAGATTGTTGGTATAATTCCTACAAAAAGGGTTCATCAAGCAATTCAAAACCCAATAACCAGCAGGGTAACAACAATTAAAATACAGGGAAGTCCAACAACAACAACAACAATCAAGGGCAGAAAAATGGTAATTGGCGAAGAAAACCCAAACAAGGGTACATTGTTGAACACGAGGATGATTCAGATGAAGGACACCACATGTATTCTACTCAATTTGATGAAGAAACCAAGTCCACACAAGATATCTAGTATGTTGACTCGGGTGCAACTCGACACATGACTAGATGCAAGGATTGGTTCTACACACTACGTGACTCACCTAACAAGAACCATGTGTCATTAGGTGATGACTCATCATACAGTGTCAAGGGGATTGGAAAAATTTCACTACCTCTTGGAAAGCATAACTACAAAATAACAGATGTATTATATGTACCTGGGTTGACCAAGAATTTGCTATCAGTTAGTCAACTCCTTGATCACAACTTGAAGCTGGATTTTGACAGTAATAATGGAGAAAAAGTGTGCTTAATATGAGATAAGTCAATAGGTTCTAAGATTGTAGAAAGAGCCTCCAATGTGGGACACATGTTCCAACTTGATTTTGTCCACAAGGATGATCAAGCTCTAGTGGCCAAAGACACACAATCTGCAGAACTATGGCATCGTAGATATGGTTACATCAGTTTTGGTTATCTCCAGACACTTCAAAAGGGAAACATGGTGAAAGGATTTCCTACACTCAAGCACAACACTGACAAGTGTCACAATTGCCTAGCTGGAAAGCAACACAGAGTACCCTTCTAGAAGAACACATATAGACCTAAGGGAAAGCTTGATTTGGTGCACACCGATCTTTGCGGGCCCATGCAACCAAGTCATTCTAGATGTCAATACTTCATGCTTTGTGTTGATGACTACTCAAGAAAGATGTGGATATATTGTCTAAGAAACAAGAGTCAAGCCTTTGAGACATTTTAGAAGTTCAAAGCACTTAGTGAGGATGAAGTTGGTCAAAAGATCAAAACTCTCCGCTCAGATCGAGGGGGGGAATTCACAAGCAATGAGTTCAATACTTACCTGGAAGCTCATGGGATTCGTCAAAAAATGCCTCCTACTCACACACCACAGCAAAATGGTATAGTTGAGAGAATGAATCGTACTATCATGGAAATGGTGCAATGTATGATTGACGACTCAGGTTTAATAAAGACATTTTGGGTAGAAGCTACAAGAACTGTATTCTATTTGTTGAACAGAGTGCCCACAGTAGCTCTTGAAGGAGTGACACCTCAATAAGCATGGTCAAATCGGAAACCATCAATTGCACACCTAAAATTATTTGGGTGTAAAGCTAGCATGCACATACCCAAGAAGAACAGGAACAAGTTGGATATGAAAGCTGAGAAACGGATATTCGTTGGATACAGTGAAGAAGAACTTGGGTACAGATTATGGGATCTGAAAGTAAAGAAAGTATACACAAGTAGGGATGTTGAGTTCTTTGAGAAGAAACAAGTAGATGCTCCACTCAACGACTCAACAAACATGCAGAATACACCTCTTGTGAAGACAGAATTTGATGTTCCCATTGAAGATAACAGTGATGAATTGGATGATGGTGAAAACTTGGATCCACCAAAAGCCAATGGAACAGCTAAGAAGTTACCTAAATGGTATACTCAATTAATAAGAGATGCAAATTTGGATGAAAACCCTAGCACATCATCCAATCCTAGACCTAGAACTCACAGTCAAGCTCGTGAAGAGGTCAATTATGCCCTAATGAGAAAAGTTATTGAAACAATTGAGCCATCTACGGTTTAGGAAGCTCTACAATCAAAAGCTTGGTTAGATGCCATGGATTCAGAGTATCAGTCAGTGATGAAGAACAACACATGGAAACTTGTCAATCTTACACTAGGGAAGAAACCCATTGGATGCAGATGGATATTCCAGACTAAGTAAAAATCAGATGGGACTATTGACAAGTATAAAGCAAGGCTTGTAGCAAAGGGGTATGCACAACAATAATTTACTCCCACAGCCAAGATCAAGACAATCAGGATGATCTTTGCTCTAGCTGCACAATTTGGTTGGAAATTCCACCAAATGGATATGAAAAGTGCCTTTCTTAATGGAGATTTACAAGAAGAAGTCTATATGACTCAACTAGAGGGTTATGTAATACCAAGAAAAGAGATGATGGTATGCAGACTCATAAAATCTCTATATGGCCTAAAACAGGCACCCCAGGCATGGTACATCAAAATTGATGAGCATCTCATAAGTCATGGATTCGAAAGGAATCCTTATGACCCCAATGAGAATCATATCTTTGTATCGCAGTTAAAATACACCAAGACAACACTCGAGAAATTTAGGATGATGAACTTCACTCCTCTTGCTACACCTATAGAAGCAAGACTTCAGTTATCTCATTCTGATCCATCACCACCGGTGAATGCAACTCTCTATTAGCAGTTGATCGGGAGTCTCATTTACCTAACATATACTAGACCAGATATCAGCTTTGCAGTCAGCTATTTATCACGCTTCATGCAAGAACCGAAAATATGTCATTGGAAAGCAGCAAAGAGAATACTAAGATATCTAAAGGGTACAGTTGACCTTGGTCTAGAGTACAAGAAGAACAACAATTTCTTCTTGACTGGATATTTAGATTCAGATCATGTAGGAAACATGGATGATAGGAAGTCAACATCAAGATTCATCTTCTTTATGGGATCTGGACCGATATCATGGGGAAGCAAGAAACAAAACTTTTTTTCTCACTCTTCTACAGAAGCAGAGTATCGAGCTGCAGGTGAAGTTGTTTATGAAGCAATATGGCTACGCCGAATACTAGAAGGAATTGGTCTACCACAACAGAAATCTACTCCAGTATATGTTGATAATGAAGGAGTTCTGAAGCTTGTTCATAATCTAGTATTTCATGAGAGAACCAAGCATATTGAAGTATAGGTTCATTTCATACATGAGCATGTCTTGAAGCACAACATATAGCTCCAGTTTTGTCCTACAGCTGAACAGAAGGTAGATATTTTCACTAAGTCACTTGCACGTGACAAATTCACACTGTTTAGAGAGTTCCTCTCCACTTCATTGGAAACTATGCAAAATTAAGGGGGGGAATGTTATCATAATTTAGCATAGGCATATTTATTACATTGTCTATTATTTAATAATGTGCAACATGTGCACTCTAGTCTAGTGACTTGCATTCAATATTGTTATGTTGGATAACATTCAATATTGGTATTAGTAGTAATTACATGTGTATGTGAGATGGGTCTTATCATCTCGTAGTTTGTGCCTGAGAGGGTGTCATGTCTATCCATATGAGGTTGTCTAATATCTATAAATATTACAGCTATTGCATTGTTATGTAATCTGATTTCATGATCAATAATATTTGTGAGGCTTCCGTCCCTCTTTGGTCATTGCAATCTTATTCTATTCTATCATTTAGTATCAAAGCTATACCATTGTTATCAGTTATAAGCATTTTCCAATTTTGGAACATAAATGTCTGGAAAAAAGTCTGCAACATTTATGGTGAAAATGGAGGTTTTTGGATGGAAATATAGAACCTTGGAGTTTTAAAAATGATTAAGTGAATTGAGGGGAGGAGTTAGTCATTTCATTTGCAAAATTGTAACTCACCACTTAACCCGACAACTTAACCAGGGTTGGAAGATGGTTGACATGGAGTTGCATCGGTGTAAGAGGTATAAGGGGAACATAAGGGACATGTAGAATTTCAATTTTCACTAGATGGTGACAAGTGGTAGCTTCAAGTTCCTTATGGATGAGATGCGAGGATTTAAAAGTGGTCACCAGAAGATAAAATGGGTTTATGATGTGACCAAGGCTAATTGGTTGGATAGGGAGCACACTTTCTTATCCCCATTGTCCCCTTTTCACTTTGTGTAATCCATGGGGATAACAATGGTAAGAAAATGTACCATTATTCCAAGTACATGAGAGGGGTATAAGTTACAATGCAAGTTTCTTAAACCTAGGTGAAAAAGAGGTGAACTTCAAGTTTAAAAAAGTTTTCCAACATGGGGGAGCACACTTTGGTGTCCCCCTTATCCCCCTTTCACCTTGGGGAAAAGAAAAAGGGATATAACATGCTTGAACATGTGCTTAGGGGCTAGCTTACCATGAAAAGGGGACTTAACAACTTAACTCATTCATATGCTCCACCTAACACCTAAAGTCATGTTTTTAAGTGATGAAACATAAAAATGGATGGAGGAGTGCACTTTGGTGCCCCCTTGTTCCATTTTATCCTAAAGTAAAATTCAATGGGATAAGGTATTCTAAAAATTATGCCAAGGCTATTTTAAAATGTTGATGTCACCCGTCGAGTGTAAATTAAGACACCATTAGTGCTTTTTTTTATCCGAGAGCATGTAAGGGTGTTTTAGGGTCAAAATTTATTTGATTTTGACTCCAAATCACTTACTAAAATTTTATCAACCATTATCATTATCCAATTCTTCTTGAAATATGATGTTTATGTCATATTGCCTTCTTAACTTGAAGGGGCAACTATAGTTTCGTAGATTATCCCAGAAGATTTTTATATCTTGAAACAAAATTTATGTATCCATCATTTATATGGTTCTAAGAGATTTCCTTTAATTAATTATTTTCCTCCCAACTCCTCTCAGAGATCCTATAATTATTCAAAAAATACATCTTTCACCGTTGGAGTATAACATTCCTTGCACCTAAAATGTCCATGTATTTCTCAAGTTGTTCCTAACATCAATTTCTTCCAAAAAAAATTTGCTAAAATTCCTTGGAAAACATCATTTCTCTCCTATAAAACTAAAATATGACTTGAATCTTCCCTATCAACTTCTGGAGGTTATTCAACAATTGTAAAAAGGCTAAAATGTTCCTTTCTAGGCCTTCAAAGATAGTTTTTCTTCCTTGAATCTCAATGACTTATTAAATCACCTTAGGCATACATCGCTACACATGAAAATATTGTTAGCACATTCCTCATTTTTAGAATGAGGATGAAACTATGGGAAGGATGACTAGAGGAAGGGTTTACAATTACTGGGAGAGGAATTTCCAAGTGGGGGCTTGGTTGTTATGGTCAAAAATTTCAATTTTTCTTGTTAGAAATATAACATGACAATAGATGGCTCTAAATCACATTAGACTATGAAGTGTAATGAATAACCTCAAATATCTCATGGTTAAGAATACCAATGCCTTATCCATTAGGAAATAGAGTCATTCCTTCACAAAATAATAAAATTAATGACACGAACAAGGGAAAAAAAAAAAACAGAAAGGGAAACACAAAAAAGAAGAGAAAATTATGCTGCATGGGAGGGAAAGTTATAGAGATGGGGGATAATATACAATATTTTCACACACCTAACAATAGGATGAGAAAAATAGGTACCATTATGAATAGTGGGTTGTATGCATACCACTTACTAAGCTAAAAAACAACTAGTTAGTCGTGTCATGCTCTCATGGTGGCTCTGCATGGTTTTAAAAGAATAAGAGAAACCAACTTTTTATTCTCATACTGATATTTTATAGAAAACACATTTGTGTCCAATGACCACTTCATTACTTGTTTGAAATTTATTTTCTTTGTAGTCTCCGTTTGATATTTTATGATCATGGATAAGAATCCAATCTTCTATGTTTTCAAAAATGGAATCTATGCTTTCAACATGAAGGTAGTCATCATCCTTGGGTGAAATTTGAAAAATTTATTCATTTCCATAATTACCAGGGAAGTTAGAAGTGGTGGGAACAAGTTGATTATCTCCCCATTGAAATTATTCGTTGATATTCTCATTCATTTGTCATTCTAAATTATTCCTTTTTGTGCATACTATATCATCTTTGGTGTGACAAGGATCACATGATGCATCCTCCTCATGAAAAGAGAAAATATATAACGTCAAGGCTGAAACATAGGAAGAGTCATTTATTATTTCCTAAACATCTCGTAGAAAGTCCTCTTCTCCACAGGGAAAAGAGAAAAATACATAATCATAGTTATGCTTGCAATCATGCTCTCTTGGTGATGACAAGGAAACCAACTCATTGGAGAGCTTATGTACGCTTTGCTCATCAACAAATGATTCAAGAGGGAAATTGAAATTTTCAATTTTCTCTATTTTATTATTAGACATTTTTGCATCAAATGAAGATCCAAAAATAGAAAGGAAATCATCAATAATCACCTCAAAATCACTCTCCTGAAGAACCTTTGGTGGAGAATGAGGATTCATCTCTTAAATGTCTTCACGGTCAATGGAAATCACAACAAGCATTGAATCATATATTATGAGATAAGAATTTTTGTTTCCCATGCACATTGAGATAAGAATTTTTGTTTCCCATGCACATTGCTTCTCCAATGGATAGTGCTTTAGGCCAAAGTGCAATTATGGATGGAAACTCAACTTCTTTAATTTATTCATTTTCTATTAAGGTGCTAAGTTGAAATTCATTGGAATTCTCAAGAAGAGGAGAGTCATGAGAGGCATTGAAGAGTCTTCCTGGGATAAACATTTCATAGTATGGAGACTCATTAGAAGCCACCTTTGTAAGGTAGTCTTCTCCTCCTCAATATGGAGTGCCTTAAGTTGATCATACTTTTCTTGCATAGCCACAACATAGTTCATAAATTCAAGATCGGTTTGAGGGTCAGAACTTCCTTCTGCAACTCTTAATATTCTTTGCACATGCTCTTTTTCAAGGCTATCATTTCTTCATCTCCATAAGCAAGAAAATCATACAAAGGAAGAGAAACAAAAGATAATGTTTTTATTTTTTTAGTTAGAAGTGTATAATTCAAAAAATTAACTTCAAGAGATTCTTCTTTTCTCAACTCATATAGAGATTCATCCTCATGTTGTTCATATAAAATTTCATATCTTTTCTGCATTCTTCTCATTAGGTGCTTAGATTCTTGATCATCATCTGATGAAGTCCCCGTATTATTTCCTCTAGCAACACTCCATTTGAATTGAATCCATAAATATTTGATAGTAGGATCTTCAGATGCAACAATTTTATCCATTCTAGATATCATTTCCATAACATGTGTAGGAATGTCATTGACCTTAATTTATTTTATTGATTACAAATTTTTTAGTTGAAGCAAGAAAATTCTTCACTATATTGGAATCCATGTTTTTGTAAAATCTAGACAAGAATTATGATTGATCTGAAATCTAGATATTTTGATGGTCATCTTCTTCTTCATTGTTGTTGTCACTTATTAATGTTGAACAAAAATCACGAAACTTCATTATCGTGATGCTCAAAATGTTCGTGACATGGATTTGTTCCTTAATAGATTCACATTTAAAAATTTTTTGGAATATATATTTTTTGGATTTTACAGATATTTATAGGGTGCACAAGGGAAAATATTCCCCAATATATTCACTAAAAAACTGTTGGTGAAATAATTTTTTGCAGTGTAGATTATTAGTTTTCACCAATAGTCACAAGGCTAAGCCCCTCCTTCTTGGGTATGGGAGGCTCCCATTATTGAATGTAAAATAACTAAAACCATGGGGTGGCCATTAGGTCGAGAATCACACAGGAATACTCCACTCAACCTATGGAAAAATGTTTGTACAATGTACAAGGGAGGAATTAGTTTGGAGAGAGGTAAAGGGGAGTATGAGAAATTGGGAGAGAGTGTTAATGTTGTGAATAGGAACTAGTAGATTCTCATAAAAAATAACCATAATAGGTCCACATTTAATAGAAAAACACAAAAATGTAAGCAACAATAATACTAATAAATTAGAGACAAAAAGTTCTATAGATCCATTAATAAAAGACACAAAGTTCCTTCTTGGTTGTACAAGATTATAATGCTTGCAAAGTTAAAATGTAGAGAGAATGGATGAACATAGACAAGGAGATAGAAGAAAAGTATCTTTAATTTATTGCAGTAGCAGCGAAATCCAACAACTTACAACAATCAATAATTATCAACCCTTTGGAATGGAGAAGGCATTCCAATTTATATCTTACAAATATCTCTTCCTCTCCCCCATGTGACTTTTCATCTCACCACCACCTATGACCTTTCACATTCCCTAGGAATGAAATCAAGTCCTTTTCTTATTTTTGAAAAGGTACTTTTACAATGAAATATTAAGTCACTTAGGTGGATAAGAAAAAAGAGTGAAAAATTACATTCCCTATGAAGAAATAAAATGTTAGAGAGAGGGAGAGAGGAGAGAGGGAAGTGAAATCTGGAGACGGGAAAGTTCATTGTTGACAATGAACTTGTTTCCGATGGACTATGAATGAAGTTCCTTTCCCTTAAATGACTATTGAATTGGAACATTGAGAATGAAAAATCTTTCTTCTATGAGACATAGACACCTTTGAGGGTATTGAATAAGTGTTCAAAAACATTGTTACAAGACTTACAATGATATGGAAACATGATGATCGTTTTTGAATAAAAGGTTGGAGTTAGAACATGTAGATCATCACCTTGCTCTTCTTGTCTTAAAAATTCACCTCTCTGACAAAGATGACACCTTTTTCAATGGAATAAACTTTAAGATTCTCGGATACCTTCTTGCTCATCTGTTCCTCATTAAAATAGGTACTTTTCAAGATACAATAATGACTCATTGCCTCTGAAATTTTGTTAGATAAAAACATTTTGGTATTGTCACATCCCGCATTTTATTTCATGTTATCGCAAGATAGGGATATTAGCATGAAGTGGATCAAAAGGATTTAGAGACGAGAAGCATTACCTGACTAGTGTCGTAGCTAGGCGTACACACATTTACCTTAAAAAGGATAAACATGCTTACACGTAGTTGAGAAGATAACCGTGTAACGATGTTTGTCATCAAGCACTCATGAAATACCTTATTTTGATTTCTTGATTTATGAGTTACTTACTCTGATAAGTTGATTATTTTCATGATTGAGTTCTTTGCTTGATTGTTGTACCGTTTATTGGTATTGTAGTTTACATTTCTTGCTAGAAGTAATAACTTGCAAAGCATGATTGAATTTATATATGAATGCATTGTATTATTTCGTTATGTAAAAATAATGGTGAATGTTGGAAATACTGACTCTTTTGTTACATTAAGGATTATTGATTGTACAACAATAAGAGGGTATTCAATTGGAATAGGTAAAACATTGGTTTCATTAAGGTACAACTTTTAGTATCTTCATTATAGAAAAATGTTAGTACAATTACTTGATTATGATTATTTATTAATATGTCTTATTGTATGATCTTAAAGTATTTATCATGGTATTCATTCATTTTGATTTAACTTGTTGAGTGGTAAATCATTTTGGACCGATTGATACTCCTTTATTGATAAATAATCAATTATATCAACGAGTATACTGGTTTGCATGATTGGTTTAAATCAGTTTGTTGATGTTCCCTTAGCTCGGTAGAGTTAAGTATAAATGTTGAAAAAACAATTTTGTATGGTTTATTAAATGGTTAATATAGCAGTCTTAGACTGTAAACATTGGCATAGATTATTGTTAATATGGAATAACCATATATGTGGGCACTGTATGATGTTTCAAGGATCACCAACCACATTTATGAGTTTTTATTTATTTGGAAGTTAATATCAATTTGACTATAGTTGAATGGCACTTAGTTTGAATGGTTAATATATTAAATTGTTTGAATCATGACGTATGTAAATTATATGATTTATATTTTAATCTTGGACTGCTCGAAATATCTAGTTGGTATTGGAGGGAAACTGGAGTTGGCGGAGGGAGGTAGGTAAGTTAGCCACTACATGGAACCTGTAAACATTAAATGCATTTAATGAAATCCCCATGGATACCAGGTAATGTGAGAAGCTTCTAGAAGAAGCTATAGTGAGAGTTAATTCGGTTTTTACTCCTCCACCATTTTTTGCTTCCCTTTGGAGCTTTGCATGTAGTTTTTGTTCTAGTTATAGTTAGAGTTTTCTATGGCATATTTTTAGCAAAATCTTACATGATTGTAAACATGGAACGAAGGCATTTAAATCTAGGTGTTATTAGATCGATTATGTTATATGTTTTGATAGAACGACTTCGTGGAAATCATGGCAAGGATTTTTGTAGGATTTTTGCAGAAGCTTTACCAAGCATGGAAATACCTTTCCCTGTCTTGCTATTTCATTACAAAATGATGAAATATTCTCTATTTGTTTGATGATTTATTATTGAATTTTTAAATGTTGTTTACCTTATTTGAGTCGTATAAATATGGTTATTTCTTGATTTGGGTTTAGTGCACCGTTTTGGGTGTTATATTTCACATTTAAGAAGTATTATTATGCAAGTTATTTTTATACAAATTTATGGAGTGTGCATGGTGTTTCTAATAGCTTTGTGAAAACATTATTGTTGGGTATTGGCTACTTGTTTACTTTTTTTATAGTCGTGAATGGCTCATGTGATTTTGTTTATGTGTGTAGGTATTACCTGAGCCTATAGGTTCTGTATAATATCCCCTTCCCAATTGAATACCTTGAGCCTATTTTGTTTACCCAATGGCTAAGGGAAGATCCTAAGGGTGAATTAATTCAATTGTAAGTTATTATAAAGTGTCATTAATAAAAGAAAAAATATAAATCACTTATAATAATTTATATGACTAAATAATTATTAAATCTAGGATGGAAAAGGCCCAAATATAATTTTTTATCCATCATAGGTGAAATGGTGACTTGCCTTAGAAGGGGGAATGAGAGCTTAGAAAGGATAAAATCCCATTTCATCATTTATTCTCTCTATGAAAAATGCAACCAATGTTGGGAGGGAAAAATAAGTATTAATTATCTTTTGTATTCTCCCTAAGGGAAATGGTGACTTGTCCTAGGAAGGGAAATGGAGGGTGGAAAATGCATAGAGAAATTTAATGAATGTTGGTTGGATGTTTAAGAAGTTTCCTTTGGGTCTCTTCTTTCTTTATAAGGAGAAGATGAATTTCTTAGGCATTCATTCTATGATCATTTTTATAATTTCTGATTTGCATTTGAAGCCTTGAGCTTATACAAAATATTCTAAGGTCGAAAACCCTTAGTATATTTCCTCGAGAGGATGAAAACCCTTATAGAGATTTGGAGGAATTTCTACAAAGGATTTTCCATTAATTCTTCACAGATTTTTTACTATTTCCAACAGTTGTATATTCATTGTGCAAGATGGAGTGACCCATCCCTTGGCTGTTTTGAGTTATTTTGGAGGCATTCTAGGTCTGAAATTATTTGTCGTCTATTGTACTAATTTTTGGGACTCAAAGTAAGCTATTTTTAGAATTTTTGGAAGGGTTTAATGTGTGGTTTCGGACTCCTTTCATCTGTAGATTTCTGAAATGTTTTTCAATCTTATTTGCCTCATAAAAATCTAGTTTTCTTCATATTTTGGCTACTAAAAATATAGTGATCAGTTTAGAGGAAGTACAAATTTGTTTGAGTGTTGTTTATATGTGTTTTTCACTCAAACCCTAGTCACCATTCCTGTAAAATTATTGTTGCAATCAAAGTTTGATTTTGCATGGTCATTTATCATCTTAGGGTTTGATTTGGCTCACAAAAATATGCATATTATTTGGGAAATTAATATCATCAAATAATACTTGTTTGGTATGAGTTTCATGCACAAACCTAGTCACACTTTCCTTAGAAAAATCAGATCTTAAGTGATAATATCTGAATTATCTTTTATTAATTTACACTCTAGTATTGGGTTTGCCTAAAATCCAATTGGGGGCAAAAATAGCCCCATTGGGGACATTTCATTCTAGATGTTATTTTTGTGAAGAGATTATTAGCTCAAACCACCATGATGACTATGGGAATAAATAATTGTCCCCTTTGTGAAGGGTGTGTTGAGTTGTGGAGCTCAATTACTTCAATTTAGCATGCAATGGAAACTTGCTGGAAAATACAGTAACTGACATCGGTTAAGAGGGAACCGACATTGGTCACCCAAGACTGGCAGCGGTTAGGTATGACTGACATCGGTCAAGTAAGGAAGGAACCGGTAGCAGTTAGGGATAACTGGTGTCGGTTACCTGTGCGAGGATGTTTTAATTAACTCTCAGGAATTAGATCTATTTTTAGCATTAAAGTATTTCTATTGATTGTAATTGCATGGCTAAGTGCCCTAAGTCTATAAACGACTATATAAGCATAAAAGCTAGGGTTTAGAAGTAAAAAAAAAGATGATTAACAAGAATTAGAAATAACTTCCAAAAATTTGGAGAGAGAGAGAATTTTTGGTGATGAAGCAAAAATCTTGAGGAAAAGAAAGTATTGTACATCTGAGAGGTGTGGAAGATTGTAAATCTTCATTGTATATCTTGTCAAAGCTTTGGATAATAGATTGACTTGTTTCTTGGTGGACGTAGCCCACACTGGGTGAACCACGTTAAATCTGGTGTTGATTTATGTCTCTTGTTTTATATATTTCTTCTGGTAGAATATCCGCTTTTATTTGCATGTATGCTTAGATCTAATATATTGTCTATACAACTAGTATGCTAACCCCAAAAAATAGTATCAGAGCTTTGTTTGAGGGATTTGTGTGTTGACAGATTTACTCACAGAGGGTTTTCTGATTGAGTGGGAGCTACAACAATGGTAGAAGATAATAAATACAAGGTAGAGAAATTTGACAGCCGAAATTATCAATTATGGAAGATGCAGATTGAGGATTATCTGTATCAAAGAGATTTGTACTTACCATTGGATGAGAAGTCCCTACGAAGATGACTGATGAAGAATGGAAGATTCTTGGTAGAAAGGCTTTGGGATCTATAAGATTGATCCTGGCAACATCCGTGGCTTCCAATATTAAAAAAGTGGATTCTACAGTACACTTAATGAAATTTCTTGCTAATTTATATGAAAAACCTAGTGCTTCAAATAAATTTTATTTGATGAAGAAACTATTTAGTTCTAAGATGCATGAAGGTGGATTTTCTTCTAGTCATTTGAATGATTTCCGATCTATTGTAAATAAGTTAAAATCGGTTGTTATACCATTGGATGATGAAGTAAAAGCACTTTTATTCTTATGTTCTTTTCCTGATAGTTACGACAACTTGGTAATGGCTGTTAGTAATACAACATCTGCTAATAATATTTTGAAGTTTGATGATGTGGTTAGTATAATATTGAATGAAGAAATTCACATGAAGAGTATAAAGGAATCATCATCTGAAAATGCTTTGAATGTAGAAAGCAAGGGAATGCAGAAGGAGATATCCAAGAGTAAGAGTAATGGGAAATCAAAGTCAAGGGACAACCGATCTAAATCTAGAAGTAAGGGAATTATTTATTGGAAATGTGGAAATAAAGGACATGTAAAGAAAGATTATTGGTTAAAGGAAAAAGAGAACCAACAACTAGACAAAGGTAAAGAAGTAAATCTTGCTGCATCAGAGGTAATGCAAGATGCTCTTATTCTTTTTTTAGATAGTAGAATTGAATCATGGGTTTTAGATTCATGAGCTTCCTTCCATGCAACCCCTAATAAGGGTTATTTCAAAAATTATGTCTAGGGAAATTTTGGGCATGTTTATTTGGGTGATGATGAACCTTGCAGTATTACTGGTAAAGGGGAATTTTATCTAAAATTATAGAATGGAAACACATGGGTATTGAAATATGTGAGGCATGTGCCAAGCCTCAGGAGGAATCTTATTTCTACAGGGAAACTAGATGAATCTGGTTGCATGGTTACTGTTAGTGTGAAATCATAGCACCCCCAAATGAGTTATGGATCTTCTTTTCTAAGACAGGGTCATTTGGTGTGATTTGCATAACATTGGATCATTCCCCAAGATGTGGGAATTGCAAATGGGAATGATCCTCTTGAGAAGGCCGGTTTCTCTTCCTAAACTACTTACCACAAATTATTCTAGTGTAAGCAAGCTAATCTAATCCTAATCTAACTTCCAAGGAGATAAGGAGAGAAAGAAAACAAGAAAAAACAAAGCCTACACTAAAACGGTGATACACCAAAGAAGGAAAATGTTGATCATCTACCAAACTGCTATGGAACAAAGAGAGGTGAGCAATGGAAAGAATTGACAGCAACATCACAGACCATAGATCAGATTCACACAAAAAATGTTTCAAAACCCCATGAACACATCTCCCAGTTCTATAAATGAACATTTGAAACATGCACAAATACCTTGCAATGAAGAGAGGAAAGAAGAGACAACCAAAAATGAGAAAATGATCGACAAATACATAACAAAACACATTTTTTATTGCTTCAAAGTTTGCACAAAGCATAATTTATGGAAAATAGGCAAAAAAATGTCATTTACAGAGCAGGTGAGGAGGTTCAAACTCCATTTCTGACCCTAGGGAATAAATAGAAGGGGGAGGCAGAGAATAAGATTGAACAACCTTTGAAATATGTGCCTCTGTTTACATTTTATAGAAAAAATGCGAGAAGAGAGGAAAAAATGCGGGATATTTTCTAACCACTTTTCAAAATGTGTTTTAATTCTTCCTCTATTGATGAGCTTTATGCAAAATCTCATAATTCCATGTATCTACTTCACAGACCAAAGAAAATGACCCATACTTCATTAAATCTGGTGGTTGGAACTGGTTTTTTGTCTTTTCCATGCCAAAACGTGTTTTACAAATTTCTCCCCCAAATCTTCACCAAAATCCAAAATTGAAGACTTAATGATGAAGTGAATCTTCAGATCTTTCCATTGGTACCAAGAACGTCAAAAATGGAGCTCTTGATCAAAAGATATGGCCTTCTAAGTTTTTCCTTAACGTTTTCGGCAAAAAACAACTCAGGAAAATTTTAAACTTTTCTCCAGCAAATCCATTGATGATATGACATCCATTGGGGTTGGCAGAGGTAGGGGCTCCTTTTTTTCCATTTTACACTTTTTGACAAAAAGTCAAAAAATCTCATTTGCCTCCGAAGGTCCACCGGACCGCATTAGCTTTTTGATGTCCCAGCTCAGCACTTAATTTTCACCTTTTGACAAAAGGGAAAATTTTCACTTTTTCCTCTGATTCCTGGCCGATCCGAGATTCCTTGGCAAAAAACTCTCCCAAGCCCCGCAGGTCTACCTTGGGAAAATTTTCCCTTCTAACTTCGTCGAGCCATAACTCAAAAAATACAAGGAGTTAGAAAGAGATTATTACCTTTCTGGAAAGGGGAAGAAATTCTCTATTTGATGGATTATTTTCTAGAAATCCTTGAGTGCTTGAAATTTGTTAAATTTGGACCGAGGCACAAAAAGGGAGTAAGTTAACCAAAAATAAGAGGGAGCTTATTTTGGTTAACAATTACTTTTACATGAGACTCTTAGAAAGTCACCAAGGATGTTTTTTTGTGGCAAGAGGTAATAATGTAGGAATGTTATATTTATCTACATGTATTACTGATTATTTTTTTGTATTATCTACTTCAGATTTAGATGCATGCATGTGGCATAACCGGCTGGGTCATATGAGTCAAAAAGGAATGCAGATCTTAAAGGTTAAGGGTAAGTTATCAGATTTGAAAGATTTAAATCTTGACTTCTGTGAGCATTATATCTTTGGAAAGCAAAAGAGAGTGAGATTTCTCAAAGTTGGGGCAACTAAGAAGGAGAAAAAATTGGAGCTTGTACACTTATATGTGTGAGGACCAGCCCAGGTAACTTCTCATGGAGGATCCCAATATTATGTTACTTTCATTGATGATGCTACAAGAAAGGTAGCAGTTTATTGTATTAAACGTAAACATGATGTTTTTGAGACTTTTAAAAGATAGAAAGCCCTTGTTGAGAATGAATCAAATTCTAAGTTAAAGTGCCTTAGATTTGACAATGGTGGTGAATACTATAGCAAGGCTTTCAATAATTATTGTTTAGTGAATGAGATATGTAGAGAAAGAACGATTCCAAGAACACCATAGGAGAATGGTGTTGCAAAAAGAATGAACAGGACAATCATGGAATGTGCTAGAAGTATGAGGATACATTCTAGATTTCCCTTGCAATTTTGGGAAGAAGTAGTTGATACAGTGGTTTATTTGATTAACTGTGGGCCTTCAAGTTCACTAGATGGAGGAATACTAGAAGAAGCATGGACTAGAAAAGAGGTAAATATTTCTTTTCTTAAAGTCTTTGGTTCAAAAGCTTTTGTGCATGTTGATAAAGAAAATAGAAAAAATTTATATGCAAAATCCAAGAGATGCACTTTCATTGGTTATGGATCTGGTTATTTCGGTGGTGTGCACCCACAATATACTAGCAAGCTCGAAGTATAATAAATAGATAGAAGTGGGTTTTCAGTCAATAGAAGACTCCACTTCCTCACTCGTACTCGGCTCAATATTATGAAAATCTGGTCCACGCCTCCTCTCTCCACACATACACTCTTGACAGTTTATCCCCTTAGGGTCATCTAGTGTAAGGTACACAACATACACATAACTACATCACTAACACAATGGTGATTCACGCACATTAACCATAACATCTTACGCATGGTATATATATACATGGTATAACACAATCATTACTTTCACAGGTTACAATACATCACATTACCACATCCTGCACCCAAAGTGCAATCATTGTACACTAGGGATCATACTCACCATATGCCCCTAAATCGCGACATGAACCATCACATATTACATGAATTATACGTATGAGGAACACAACATCTAACCTTACAACATATAGTCAATTGTAAAACAACACAACGATGCACAAAACTAATCACTATACTGTGATGACATCACGATGAAATGTGATTCACTTTACATCAATTTTGTCATGTAATACGTCAATACACCTTCATATCACATAAAGTCAAAATGCTCTAAAACTCTGCAATCCACAATAACATTTCGTTCACACACAACAAGGCGGTACACCACACTCAAATTCCTCATTAAATCCACGAAATAGAGAGTGAATACTCTCATCACAAGCACATCAACATGATAACAAATACGTACCAAGTGACATGACCACATGTGCTTCCATAAGGTCACAATTACAACATTGTTCACATTACAGCATATATCACATTACTCTTCCAGTATCCACCGCCATCATGCAGAATCATCACAACTCCAATCCATCCCAGAGGTTCGAGAGCATGAACCTCGCTCTGATACCATATGTAGTGCCCACATTTTACACACCCAATTACAACAGTAAAATAACAGGTAAATTTTTTTTTGACTTACATTGCTCACTACACACAACACAACAAGGACTCCAAGTACAAAAACTCGACTCGCATACGACAATTACATAAGTCATCGACTCACATAGACACAAGAAAACAACATAGGCATGTCAATGGCACACCTTTCCCAATGAATGGTTACTAGTACTAACCCAACCACAAGAAAAATGACTTCAGGAATGGAGAACCCAAAACACATCTTTTCTTTAATTATATTTTAGTTACGATTAACACTCCAAGAACATTATTGTGCAAGGATAGCTTCCTCCTTTTTCCAACTACAGAAACTTTTAAGTTCATCCCACATAATTTACAGTTCGACCATTTTAAGTTAGCTTCTTATTCTTTACAAAATTTCCCATAACTTACACACTTATTTGGCATAATTCAAATGTATATAAAGTACTTAATTATCTTACTCTTATGTTAAAAATCTTCTTCTCGAACATACATTCAATGTCTACCTTTTTCCTCTTACCACTCAAGTGAATGTGACTTGGTGTCCATATAGCGATATTAGGATTTAACGGAGATTTAAAATACAAGATATCTTTTTACCACAAAACATTCCTCGATCACGGTACAGTTATTTCCCTACCATAGTTATTCTAATTCAATGACTTGTGAAATTCCATTTTGTTTTATATATGTATTTTGTTTTCTCAAAGGTTGAACACACCAAGGCAATTCATATTCTTTGAAACAAAAGAGTATTTTTAATCGAGATATAAGGTCTCCAAGAGTGGCATTATTCCGAACCTCAAATCCCATTTTTACTCTTATATGCTTTATTTTCTATGTCACGTTATGGCCTTATTATTAGCATTGTCTTGTAAAAGGAGTTACAAAGTGTTTGTCTAACCTCTTGAAGACATATATGATTAAGAGACTTGAAGCTACACACGAACCCTAAGTTAACATCCAAATCAACTGAGGTTTAGATCATTTCCCAACTTCACCTAAGGGTCTACCCCTCAACTAGATATGAGTTTTAAGCGAGAGGAAAAATTTATGCTAAACCACCTCCTAGAAAGGACCAAGGTGTTATGTTGAGAGAAACCAAGGTAACACATTTAGCTGAGCGGAGCTAAGGATTTCATTAACAAGATTTTAAGACCTAGAACAACTAAGTCACAATCTCCATCTATGTCGTCTGGATCTAACAGGGATTTTATTCAATGAAAAAAATTTACTTTTAAATCTATCTTTGAATGACAAGATAGTCCGCTAGGCTATGAAGGAGGAGTTAGCTCTACACACTCCAAGAAAAGTTTGACTGTGTCACTCCTATCAGACGGGTTTATGACAATGTCACTAAACATACTGACTAAGATGATAAGCCCATTCTTGGGCTCTTATTTGCCCTAAATTAGGACGTTCCATCGAGTGTAAAGTTTAAGTTCATCCTATGGTTTTCAATGTCTTCTACGGTAAGGAGTATCACACATGAAAAACAAGTTATGTCCCGATATTTAACAAGGGTAGAGTGTTTCGATTTAATTCTCTTTATTACATTTACAAAGTATGAATGCACAAGATGACTCATTAATCATTTATTGAACACTGAGTATGTACTACAAGATATTACTGCAATTTCATTTATCTTATATAAATCTCAAACCTTTTTACCATGTGTACTATGAATCAAAAAGAACCTATGATTAAATACACGTTTCCTAGATGTCCTTGAAACCAACATCTCATACATATCAGCAATTATCAAATATAACCTTCTGTAACATGAGACAACAATATACATTTATTCATTTAACAATGAACTATATAAATTACAAAGATAAATAAATGAACTACACATCGCCTTTTCATCTTCATTCTTTCATCCTACAAAACCACGTGAGCATGATATCAACGATAATTCACTGGCATGGCATCTACCCTAATCTAACATAATTATCATTTTTTAGTTTTCCCATTTACATATGATAATAATTACAATTTGCAAACGAAAGGAAAGTGTTTAGAGACATGTATTCATTACATTTCATTTTACTTCTTTTTGTAACCCAAGAGAGAGAAAGAGAAGGGAAAAGAGAGAGAAAAACCATTTGTCAAAAGTTCTATTTCACACAACAGTTACACTATAGAGTTTTAAATAGTTATTTGCATGTGTTAAAAGTTTCCAGGGTGGTTTGGCAACCCGACGAGGGTCCCGCAGCTTTCTATTTTTACATTTTCTTACTAGCTACAAAACGTTCAAAATGGGCTCGGAGGATAAGAAACTGATTCCAAAAGTTATCTTTCGATGAGAACACACACCACGGTTAACTTTCTACGTGTCCCCAGATATACCAAGAGTTCATAGCAACTGACAGAATTGGGAAAAAGTGAACATTTTGCGTTTGGCGGCTAGTTTTCTAGGGCCACTGGTCATAGTTGGCCCAGTGCAAACTGAACAAAAGTTATCTCGAGGGCTCAGAAAACCACGTCCAAAATTGACGTTCGATGGATGAGTACGCAAACGAGACACTTCCTACAGGTTCCCCTATATAAGGAGAATTCATCAAAGTTGACGGGACTAAGAACTAGAAAAAGTTTCAAACGACAAGCTTTCTGGAGCGACAAGTCGAAATTGGTCTAGTTTGACCTCGTCAAACTGCGACCGGAGGCCTACAAAATGGCTTTGTCAAACTATCCAGAAAAGTGCTTTTCCCTAAATTGAATGTTCCATGCAATTGTCTAGTATAAACACTAGAGGTTTGCGAAGATAGGAAATAATTTCTCTATCCAGGTTTCAAATGGCGGTTCAAAACGAAAGCCAACTTTCTAGATTTAACATCTTTCTACTGTTGTAAACCAGTGTAACAGGGCTCCTATAAGAGCGTCAAAAATATCACATATGTTCATTTGGGGTCAATCCAAAGGTCAAGGTGACTCCTCACATAACAAGGTACACGAATGAAGCTTAACATCTCATTTTCAGAGTTACGAAGGGTACTTAATGAGTCTCCGAAAAATGCAAAAAATTAACTATTTAAACAGGGAGAAGGTCAACATTATTACTAGGAAGTCAATCTCGTCTTGTCGATAAACCAATATTGAGAGCGATCCAGTTGGGTAGGAATTTTTCTAAATCACCACAGAATGAGGGTGGAAGTTCATGTTTTAATGCAACGAGTTATTTTGACTTCGTGAGTTACGACACGACATTTCATTGTTTTGCAACGAGTTGAAATAAACAATTAACTGTATTAAAATCCTAATATTTTAAAATTATATTAAGTTGTAAACGAAAAACTAAAATACGAGAGTTATGAAAGATGAGGGGAGGTGAACCATGCCTGGAAATGAATTGGCGAGACAAAAGTCGAGGAGTCAACATCGCACCGATTGATTTCACTTGCTTGCAACCACGAAAGGAAAACCCAAAACTAGCATCCACAATAATCTCAAAATCAGTGGCCAGTTCTATTGGAAAATCCTCTAGTGGTAAGAAAGGAACAACAAGTGCCTCCGGCTGAGTAACAAGCCCACAGTAAAGAGGCTTATTAGTGTGTTTGGGATAGCAAACAAATGCCATGTGTACTATGAATCCATTATGTGCATATCCTGCAATCATGGCATTCCATGAGACAACATTTCTTTGAGGCATTCTATCAAATAGTTCACATGCCTTTTCAACAAATCCATTTTGTGCATATCCTGCAATCATGGCACTCCATGAGACCAACATTTCTTTGAGGCATTCTATCAAATAGTTCATGCGCCTTCTCAACAAATCCTCTACATGCAAATGCAGGTCATCAGGAAAACTTCATATTCGAATAGCCCATGTATTTGAAATATCCCAAATGTGGCTCCACACATTTTGCAAGAACAAAATAGTGGAACTACATTACCATAAGTCATCGTGATCCACACACTCATGCCAAATGCATTGCCCATGCAAAACAGTGAAGCTGGGAATGTAGCATTTCCCACGCAAGTGAGATAAACACATTGTTGTTAGATGCAAGTAAAGGATAAATAAACAATCCCACACAGTCAAAGTAATAATCCACACACCCAGGGAATACCAGCCCATGCATTCCAAGTATCTATCAACTATCCACGCCAGATCCATACAAGCCCACATAGCAAGGAAAATAAAACAGTCTACTCATCCCACACTAAAGGACTATTCACCATACAAAGGGTCAAGATAGTCCACGCAAGGGACATGAAATAACTTGTATGCAGAAAAAATTCACGCCTGTTCAAGGGTTTCCCCCATTTTTAATACAGGCTGGGAGAATGCTGGCATAGGCCAGGAGTGCGCTAGTAAGGGCCGCAAACATGCAAGGAAGGAACAACGATCCAAACAAAATAGTGGACAGTGCATTAGGAATGCGTTCCAACCTACACAAAAGAAGGCACCAATCCAAATGTGCACACCTCCTAGAGCAATTCTTCACCCAAAGCTCTCACACAACTAGGTAAAAGTGCATACCCAGCCACCCGAATGAAATTTCCTACAACAAAACCAAAAAAGACAAATTTGCAGTCTCATTAATACACGCCTTTCTTCAAGGAATAGAAATTAATGGAAATGTAGGTTCCCATCCTCCAACGCACTTCCACAACTAACCACAATTAAATAAAACTAAAGTGTGCAGCTTGCAAGGAAGAAAAGATGGTGGGATGTCAACAAAAGTGGCCAACGTGGGTGAAAGCATCCAAATTTCTCATTAATTTAGATATATAATACGAGAGGAGACTTGGTCGGCTTCAGGTGGTAGCAATATTATTTCACCTTTAAAACAACAAATAAAATGAGTACGCAAGTAAGCCTGGTCGACCAAGGAGGAACTAGAGAGGAGTTTCGAAAATGAACGCAAGACAAGGACCAACCACAACATCGCAACAAGATACCCTCCTCTTGCGCAAATCGAGGCTTGATCCGCGAAGCGACCAATCCAAACAATAAAATCGCTTATCGATAATTAACAATAAAGTTGATAAAAAATCAACGATCAGATGATGAAGTTATTGTCCATCGATAATTAAAATAATAATATTATTATTATTTTTATTACAACTCATTAATACTTTATTAATCGTATTAACAAGGACCAACTTACAAACCTGACCAAAATAATAATAAACAAAATAATCGACAATTCAAAATAATAATTATAATTATGTAGATGTTCCCTCTAGCTGATCATGCCCTAACAACATCAAGCCATCATTCAAACCACCTAAAGAATTTGAGAACGAGATTTTTCCTTAACAGGGTAATCGAAAAGGCAAAGCCAACAAGGATCAGCATGAGCACAACAACATTAAACGCTTAGCAACACGGTCGTCAAAGAAGAAAAAGAAGAACAAGGAACGGGGCATTACATTCTCCTCCCCTTAAGAAAGCATCGTCCTCGATGCGACAAAACACAGAGGAAAAGAAATGGTAAGCAACAAAGAACAGATAATGGCAAAAGTGCACTCTATGGTTAAGATTTCAGATACAAAATCACGGTCATGGGGTGGCCCTAGGAACATTTGGTAGAAATTTTAACTTTCAAGGTTCTGTGAAGATTGGTAGTTCCCTCTTATTTGTTATTTCATTAATCTCCTTCTATTAACATTATTCTTAATTTAAGTCCTTTAAAATTTCATTTTTGTAGAATTTTAGTTTATTCATTCTTGTGGGTTCCCATCATGAACTACAGTCACAACACCTACCAGGGTCATACACAACACTAAAATTTCACAAGCATACTTTTACATACTTTCACGATCGTATCACATCACAAGGGTTTCACCAAACCATGGAATGACAACAAGTAGACCACATAGCAAATAATTTCCAACAATTACATCCTAGACATAGATCTAGTACACACATATGACTGACAAACCGGGTCAACACGTTGATACATATACAACGGGTATCACATGACCCAAAACAATCCATGACTGTAACAACATAGTTCCAATCCAATATCCAATAGTCCATACCAACCAAGGGAAGATGTCAAGCCTCAACCATAACAATGTCTAATGAGACTCACAAGAGTACACATAACTCATTATACCAACTCCACACCTAACAAGACATCACGAAACAATCCCCAGATATCTCCAAAAGCACAAAATAAAACTCCATATACCACTCCCAAAGCATCACCAAATAACCTCCATATACCTCTCATAGAGAAAGAATCATAGTGTCAAAACCAAGTCGGGTCACTCAACCATAGAGCCCCATCAAGAATATCAGGTCACTCAACCATAGAGTGCCATAAAGAATAACAGGTCACTCAACCATAGAGGCCCGTCTCCTTTCTCCTTTTAATGAGGCCGGGTCACCCTATGGCCCTGGGCACATAGAGCCCCGTCACCCCCAACCCAAGTGACATAATAACTCGTGGTTCAACAACCCACTAGTTATCTATAACTCTTTGGGGCGTACCCCCATACAACGAAGCGGGTCCATAGGTTCAACCACTCCATGGTTAATCCCATGACCCTAGTCCAACACATTACGACATTAGAACCAGCAAAACAATCCATTCAAATGCCAAGTGGCAAAAATAATAAGCCTTGTGCTAGGATACAAAACTTTTAAATATAAAAAGAAAGTTTTAAAACTAAGAAAACAAATGGCTAATTAGCCATGGTTAGTGCAAAATCCAAATGTTAATGCAGAAATCAAATAAATGCCCAAAATATAAGAACATGTCAATCAAGAAAACGACTGGTTCTAGCTAAAAGAGATAATGATTAGTTTACGAATAAAATATGTATTGAGAAAATAGCACATTACAATCACTATGTGGCCTCATGCCACCACCAAAGGGGTACTCATCGAGTTGCTGGCACTCAGACATCGAGCCTCAGCTCAAAAAAAATATACATGTAACAAGAAATGAGTATATCAAATAATGTAACTGTCATCATCTCTGCCTGAATCACCCCTCCAAACTCCCACAAGGATCAACATAGTCGAAATTACATAGGATTTTCTAATGAACAATCCAATAAGAAAGAGCAGGGAACTCTAGTTGCATAAGTTGAGCCTAAGGTGGTGCGCACCCACAATATATTGAGAAAGCTCGAAGTATACTAAACAAATAGAAGTGGGTTTTTAGTCAATATAAGACTCCACTTCCTCACTCATACTCGGCTCAAGATTATGAAAACTTGGTCCACGCCTCCTCTCTCCACACATACACTCTTGACAGTTTATCTTCTATTGGTCTTCGAGTTTGAGACTTGAAGAGGGAGAAACAAAGCTAAGGAAGGATCCAAGAATGACGTTGTACAGGTATGGTGTAGTAATTAATCTCCAAGTGAAAGATTGTTGAGTTGTGGATCTCAATTACTTCAGTTTAGCATGCAATGGAAACTTGCTGGAAAATATAGTAATCGACATCGGTTAAGAGGGAACCTGCATCGGTCACCCAGGACCGGCAGCGGTCAGGTATGACCGGCATCGGTCAAGCAAGGAAAGAACTGGCAGCAGTTAGGGATAACCGACGTCGGTTACTTGTGCGATGATGTTTTAATTAACTCTTGGGAATTAGATCTATTTTTAGCATTAAAGTATTTCTATTGATTGTAATTGCATGGCTAAGTGCCCTAAGTCTATAAATGACTATATAAGCATAAAAGCTAGGGTTTAGAAGTAAAAAAAAGAGATGATTAACAAGAATTAGAAAGAACATGCAAAAAGTTGATGAAAGAGAGAATTCTTGGTGATGAAGAAAAAAACTTGAGGAAAAGAAAGTACTGTACATCTGAGAGGTGTGGAAGATTGTAAATCTTCATTGTATATCTTGTCAAAGCTTTGGATAATAGATTGTCTTGTTTCTTGGTGGACGTAGCCCACACTAGGTGAACTACGTTAAATATGGTGTTGATTTATGTCTCTTGTTTTGTATATTTCTTCTGGTAGAATATCTGATTTTATTTACATGTATGTTTAGATCTAATATATTGTTTGTACAACCGATATGCTAACCCCAACAGGGTGTGGAATTTGAGTCACTATGTTCGATTGGAAATGGGTTGATTTGAACCCTACTTTGTTTTATGCTTATATAAACCACACTTTGGGCAAGGAGGATTTTTTAATAAACTTGTTGGCTTAATAATGTCTTCGTAGGTCGAACCCATATTGGTATATCATACACCGAGAGTTTGTTGTTTTTGGGTTTTCTTATTTATGAAGTGGGCTTCTGGTTTAAAACCATGATTTGGGAGTCACTGTGTTAGAATAGTAGTTTCGTTCGATTCAAACCCAATCACTTATTGGTAGTTTCTGTGAATAAACTTAATTGAGAATGGGTGTTGTGTTGACTATTTGATTCGAGTTTGAATGTGTGAGTGCAATATGATTATAATTGTTGATGTTATATTTACTTTATTGTTAAATGTTGAATCATATTAAAAAGATCTATAACATTGTTCAGTGATCTTGGGTTGTGATATTAAGTATTGAAAATGTGATCATATTCTAAACAAAACTTTTTCAAAATGTTATTAGGGATTTGTGTATACAAAGGTTCTGAATAAATTTGGTTTGGTTTGTCATTGTTTGCATAGTTATAATCTACTTTTGTATTCTTGTGTTTATAAATAGAATGCCATGAAGATATGGTAAATAACTATTGCAATGGGTATTTAAAAGAGGTTTTTTTTCAGTCATCCTTGGATTCAATAATAGGTAAAATTTGAAGGTTTATTTAACTATTTGAAACTTATAATGTTTACATTTTATTGATTCTATCATTGATGAGCCTGTTGAGTAATGTTGGTTGCATTCTCTCATTAAGGAAGAGACTAGGAAACATTGCTTGGTAAATGTTGATGTTATTTTTATAAAGGTTGTGAGAATTTGTTAGATAAATTTGGCCTAACTAGTTAATGATTGAGAATACCCTTTGAATGTTCAAGTTTTTTGTGGTATACTTGTTGGATTGTTTGTGGAACTTGGAGGGTTGGAATAATAATAAGTAAAGTTATCATGTTCTCTTGATTAATGTTAACATGCAAGAAGGGTAAATACCAATGGGAACAATACATTAGCATTATTTTGTTAATGGTTTGTTAAGTGAATTTTGTACTTAGCTTACCATACCTTGTTGAGATAAAATAAATTGGAAGTATGTGTATATGATGATCGTAAAAGGAACCGTTAGTACTAATAGAGCACAGTGTTTGAGTTCTTATGCCTTGTCTTAAGTTATATTTGGTTATTATCATTAAATCAAACAGTCTATGTTCAATTATTTCGAAATAAAACATATAGGTAGAGAAATGCAAATCATGATAAATATCCTCTTAAAATGACCATATTCTTCGATGGGTCTAAATGTAAATAAGGGGGTGATAAAATAGTGATAATATCTCCTTGGGGAACTCCTATTCCGCTAACCTTCAAATTAAAATTTGAATGCACAAATAACATGGCAGAATACGAAGCCCTCATCATGAGTCTTCAAAACTACCACAATCTCTTGGTGTAGGAATCCTTTACATTTATGGCGACTCCCAACTTGTCATCAATCAAATCAATGTAAAAATGAAACCCTATAAAAATACAAATCCATCGTTAATATTCTTCTGAAGATATTCGATCATTATGAAATCCAAACGACCCCATGCTCATCCAATAAATTTGTAGACACTATGACGTCTCTTGCGTCTCTTATTCCTCTATCCCCAAACGATTCCAAACTCTTCATCGTTATACACAAACTTGATCACCATCTAATACCAACATTGATCTTCCTACCATCAAGTATTGAAAATGTGATCATATTCTAAACAAAACTTTTTCAAAATGTTATTAGGGATTTGTGTATACAAAGGTTCTGAATAAATTTGGTTTGGTTTGTCATTGTTTGCATAGTTATAATCTACTTTTGTATTCTTGTGTTTATAAATAGAATGCCATGAAGATATGGTAAATAACTATTGCAATGGGTATTTAAAAGAGGTTTTTTTCAGTCATCCTTGGATTCAATAATAGGTAAATTTGAAGGTTTATTTAACTATTTGAAACTTATAATGTTTACATTTTATTGATTCTATCATTGATGAGCCTGTTGAGTAATGTTGGTTGCATTCACATTAAGGAAGAGACTAGGAAACATTGCTTGGTAAATGTTGATGTTATTTTTATAAGGTTGTGAGAATTTGTTAGATAAATTTGGCCTAACTAGTTAATGATTGAGAATACCCTTGAATGTTCAAGTTTTTTGTGGTATACTTGTTGGATTGTTTGTGGAACTTGGAGGGTTGGAATAATAATAAGTAAAGTTATCATGTTCTCTTGATTAATGTTAACATGCAAGAAGGGTAAATACAATGGGAACAATACATTAGCATTATTTTGTTAATGGTTTGTTAAGTGAATTTTGTACTTAGCTTACCATACCTTGTTGAGATAAAATAAATTGGAAGTATGTGTATATGATGATCGTAAAAGGAACCGTTAGTACTAATAGAGCACAGTGTTTGAGTTCTTATGCCTTGTCTTAAGTTATATTTGGTTATTATCATTAAATCAAACAGTCTATGTTCAATTATTTCGAAATAAAACATATAGGTAGAGAAATGCAAATCATGATAAATATCCTCTTAAAATGACCATATTCTTCGATGGGTCTAAATGTAAATAAGGGGGTGATAAAATAGTGATAATATCTCCTTGGGGAACTCCTATTCCGCTAACCTTCAAATTAAAATTTGAATGCACAAATAACATGGCAGAATACGAAGCCCTCATCATGAGTCTTCAAACTACCACAATCCTTGGTGTAGGAATCCTTTACATTTATGGCGACTCCCAACTTGTCATCAATCAAATCAATGTAAAAATGAAACCCTATAAAAATACAAATCCATCGTTAATATTCTTCTGAAGATATTCGATCATTATGAAATCCAAACGACCCCATGCTCATCCAATAAATTTGTAGACACTATGACGTCTCTTGCGTCTCTTATTCCTCTATCCCCAAACGATTCCAAACTCTTCATCGTTATACACAAACTTGATCAACCATCTAATACCAACATTGATCTTCCTACCATCAAGTATTGAAAATGTGATCATATTCTAAACAAAAAAATTCAAAATGTTATTAGGGATTTGTGTAGACAGAGGTTCTAAATAACTTTGGTTTGGTTTTCCATTGTTTGCATAGTTGTAATCTACTTTTGTATTCTTGTGTGTATAAATTGAATTCCATGAAGATATGGTAAATAAATATTGCAATGGGTATTTAAAAGAGGTTTTTGTCAGTCATCCTTGGATTCAATAATAGGTAAATTTGAAGGTTTATTTAACTATTTGAACCTTATAATGTTTACATTTCATTAATTCTATCATTGATGAGCCTGTTGAGTAATGTTAGTTGCATTCACATTAAGGAAGAGACTAGGAAACATTGCTTGGTAAATGTTGATGTTATTTTTATAAGGTTGTGAGAATTTGTTAGATAAATTTGGCCTAACTAGTTAATGATTGAGAATACCCTTGAATGTTGAAGTTTTTGTGGTATTACTTGTTGGATTGTTTGTGGAACTTGGAGGGTTGGAATAACAATAAGTTATCATGTTCTCTTGATTAATATTAACATGCAAGAAGGGTAAATACTAATGGAAACAATACATTAGCATTATTTTGTTAATGGTTTGTTAAGTGAATTTTGTACTTAGTTTACCATACCTTGCTGAGATAAAATAAATTGGAAGTATGTGTATATGATGATCATAAAAGGAACCATTAGTACAAATAGAGCATAGTGTTTGAGTTCTTATGCCTTGTCTTAAGTTATATTTGGTTATTATCATTAAATCAAACAGTTTATGTTCAATTATTTCATAATAAAACATATAGGCAGACAAATGCAAATCATGATAAATCTCTTCTCAAAATGACCTTATTCTTCGATGGGTCTAAAAGTAAATAAGGGGGTGATAAAATAGTGATAATATCTCCTTGGGGAACTCCTATTCCGATAACCTTCAAATTAAAATTTGAATGCACAAATAACATGGCAGAATACGAAGCCCTCATCACGAGTCTTCAAATTACCGCAATCCTTAGCATAGGAATCCTTGACATTTATGGCAACTCCCAACTTGTCATCAATCAAATCAATGTAAAAATGAAACCCTACAAAAATACAAATCCAGCATCGATATTCTTCTGAAGATATTCGATCATTATGAAATCCAAATGACCCCACGCTCATCCAATAAATTTGTAGACACTATGACGTCTCTTACATCTCTTATTCCTCTATCCCCAAACGATTCCAAACTCTTCATCGTTATACACAAACTTGATCAACAATCTTATACCAACATTGATCTTCCTACCATTAAGTAAAGTTATCATGTTCTCTTGATTAATGTTAACATGCAAGAAGGATAAATACTAATGGTAACAATACATTAGCATTATTTTGTTAATGGTTTGTTAAGTGAATTTTGTACTTAGTTTACCATACCTTGCTGAGATAAAATAAATTGGAAGTATGTGTATATGATGATCGTAAAAGGAACCGTTAGTACTAATAGAGCATAGTGTTTGAGTTCTTATGCCTTGTCTTAAGTTATATTTGGTTATTATCATTAAATCAAACAGTTTATGTTCAATTATTTCGTAATAAAACATCTAAGCAGAGAAATGCAAATCATGATAAATCTCCTCTCAAAATGACCTTATTCTTCGATGGGTCTAAATGTAAATAAGGGGGTGATAAAATAGTGATAATATCTCCTTGGGGAACTCCTATTCCGCTAACCTTCAAATTAAAATTTGAATGCACAAATAACATGGCAGAATACGAAGCCCTCATCACGAGTCTTCAAACTACCACAATCCTTGGCGTAGGAATCCTTGACATTTATGGCAACTCCCAACTTGTCATCAATCAAATCAATGTAAAAATGAAACCCTACAAAAATACAAATCCATTGTCGATATTCTTCTGAAGATATTCGATCATTATGAAATCCAAATGACCCCACACTCATCCAATAAATTTGTAGACACTGTGACATCTCTCTTATTCGTCTATCCCCAAATGATTCCAAACTCTTCATCGTTATACACAAACTTGATCAACCATCTTATACCAACATTGATCTTCTTACCATCAATCATATAGAAGATAGCTAATATGACATTTTGTACACACAAATATACGACTATCTCTCCACAAATAAAATACCCTTGAAATTTATCCATAAATAATAAGAGGTCCTTCCAACAACGTGCATCCCAATATGTGATATTAGGAGGCATCCTTTATAAAATAGGGTTTGACGGCCTTATCCTTCGTTGTCTTAAAACTACAAAGGCTCGCCAAATTATTTGAGAATTCCATGATGGAATATGTGGCAGACACTTTAATGGCTTGGACATCACTAAACGAATCTTGTGCGCAAGTTACTATTGTCCAAAACTTAATCGATATTGTTGTCACTAGATGTCAAAAGTGCATCAAATGTCAACAACACGCTAATATTACACACGTCCCCAGTCATGGTCTTCAACTAGCTCAAGATTTATGGGATTTTTCACAGTGAGGAATTGACCTCATTGGTCTTATTAACCCGCGATCATCCTAAAGACATAATTTGATCATCACAACAACTTAATACTTCACAAAATGGGTGGAAGTTATCCCTCTTATCTCCACTAAAGCATATAAGATCATTAATTTCATCCATCATCACATCGTTTTCACTTTAACATCCCTCATAAAAGTATCACAAACAACGGTAAATCATTTAAAAATAACAAAGTTCAAAAACTTTGTGATACTCACAATATCAAACTCAATTTATCCACACCAAACTATCCACAAGCTAATGGCCAAGCTGAAGCAACTAACGAAACCCTTAACAATATCATTACCAAAACCATTGACCAAGCTAGTAAAGATTGGCACCTTCAAATTCCATTTTCTCTATGGTCCTATAGGACTAGCATTCAAACTCCTGCATATGCCACCCCTTTCTCTCTAGTCAATGGCACCAAAGTTGTTCTCCCACTCAAAGTCCAGATTCCATTCTTACATGTTTTTCTTAAAGATTTCATCCCTAAGGAAGAATAACATAAAGAACGCCTATCACAACTTGAATTGTTAGACGAATGTCTCCTAACCTCCCTCAAATATATCAATATCTATCAAGAATGAATCAAACACGCATATAATAAACATCTCAAAGAATGTGAATTTAATATTGGTGATCTTGTTTTTAAAGAAAATTTGTGACATGTTAATTTTATACCACT
>CM034156.1:169513259-169581786 GCA_019776745.2 Taxus chinensis
TACTGTAGGTTTTCCTTTGTCAAAATACTGTTTGGTTAAAAAAAATCCCTCATTTTTTAATAAATCAATATAAAAATGAACACTACACATTGTATTTGTAGGTGTGGTTGACAAGGCTATTTCCCAACTACTCTAATTATGGGAAGTGCTTTGGCATAAGCATAAAACCCATTGAAGGTGTACCACAAGAACCCCAAAGTAGTTGGCACATTTCTGGAACTGGATGACAAAACGGGTACCTTTAACCTACCAGACTAGTAAAACTTGTGAGATTAGAGTCACAAATATCCAATAGTGGTGACCCCAGTGTGATTCATTATGAGAAAGATATTTTCTCATTGTTTCAAAGGGGGTAAAGTAAATCCAATAGCTAGCAATAACACTGTGATTTATCGGGTATACTGCTAACACCTAGTTGAGAGATCTGCCTATGAAGCCAAACATTGTCCAAGACAAGCTAAGGTAGAGGCAAAAAACAAATAGAAAACAAAAACTCTTTTTTTCTTCTTTTCTTTTATTTTATTTCTTTTTTTCGTAGTGTTGCACACTTATTTTTTCCCAAGCACACCTTGTTTGGGATTCATCTTTCATGTTCATATCTTTTTGTAGTTTCCAAACACTCCTTGTTTGGATTCGTCTTTCACATTCATATCTTTTCATAATTTCCAAACACTTCTTATTTGGATTATCATTTTTTTCATCCTTTTGTAATATTCTCCAAGTAAATCGTTACTCATGGATTCTTTTTCACGTCTCTCTTCGTTATCCCAAATACTCCTTATTTGGGCTCATTTTTTATCCTTTTCAAAATTTCCAAATTTATCCTCATTTGGAATTATTCTTTCACTTATTTCTTGTCATCCTTCTTACAATTTTCAATCATTCACTACCTCTCTTTTTTCTCTTAAAAATACTAGTTTTTAGAAGGTTTTGTCTCTTTTCCATCATCTCACTTTTTTTCCTTCATTTTGCACTTATTATTTGATGTTCTTTCATCCCTTTTTGAGTTCTCATTTTCCCATTTAGAGTATTCATTTTTTTAGATCATCAAATCATCCATATCTTTTAGATTTATTTCATATTGAGCTTATCCCCATTTCATTCTAGTATTAAACTTTGGATCACATTCCCCAAAATTTTAGGCTTTTGCATTCCCCCTTTCACATTAAGTATTGAGTTGTGGATATCCACGTCCTCACTCAAGCATTTTCATTTTCAGGACTTATGTCTTGACATAATCATATCTTACTTTGTCACGGTCAAGTCCCTTATATCTTATCTTTCATTAAAGATTTGATACTTTCCTCCTCTTCTTATGTCTTTTAGGTCAACACAATCCTTATTGAACTATACACATGTTTTTATCTCGCATCTTAAGTTTAACAACGTCTTTGTTAAATTTTAGATATTACTGTTCCCTAGTTCAAACACCATTAGTTTTGAACTATAGGCAACTCATTTATCTCACGTCTCTAATTTTACAAACCCCTTGTTAAATTTTTAGACAATTTCATCACCTTTTTCGTTATCAATGTTCACATCATTGATACTTGGATTCTTGTATTTTCATTGATAAATGTCTTCCTTCTTGACTATTTCTTGTTAAGGGTTGAGCATGTTGCACATACGATTTGAATCATTTTTCTACACTCTTCTATTATAGCATTCACGTTGTTATAGGTTGGGTTCAATAAAAATATCTTAATCACCAAATCCTCTCCCCATCTAACATTCACTTTGCTAGAGGTAGAGTACATTTGTAAACCATTTTATCATTGTCAAAATCCTCATCCTAAATAGAATTCACTTTGTTAGAGGATGAGAAATTTCAATCAAACCTCTCTTTTATCTTGTCATTCACTTTGCTAAGGGTTGAGTTTACCATCTCTCTCGCACACCTATACCTTGACATTCACTATGTTAAGGGACACATCTTTTGAAAAATTCCAAAAATTCCTTCCCATCTTGACATTCACTTTGTTAAGTGGACAAATTATCTATGAACTTAACTAAAAAATTCTCTCTTCCATCTTAGCATTCACATTGCTAAGGGTTGATACATCTTTCACACCTCTCTTTGTACTCACCCCCTCTTTTAAAAATGGTGGGAACACAGAAATAGAGACTACAGTCCTTTTGGAAGAACTGAAAGCAATGGATAAACCCCTCTCGGAAATCATGTAATGGTAGTGATGATGACCAAAACGAGGAGGAACTTTAAAATTAAATTCCTCTTCGAAAAACAAGCTCATGTCGAAAACATCTTACATATGAATAAAAACCAATTTTTGCTTCGTCTCCTTGAGATGGGAGAAAAATTACCCTTTGACTTCTACGAGGATTTTTTACAAACATTACTTGGCAAGCCAAAATACTCAAAAAGACAAAAACTCTGGTAACCCATTTCATGTCAAACACCAATGACGATGGATCGTAGGCCCTAGCCACACAAAAAATGAAGATCAAAACAAATCCACCTTGAATAATACCAATAATGATGAAACAAACAAAGATAAATCTAATGAAGGGAACAAAGGAAAATCAACTAATTCGGCCACCGAATCCCACTAAATCCCTCATGGATCAAATCAATGAGATGGCTAAAAAATTCACTATCCTAAATTCCAAAGTCACCACCGAAACTCCTAGCAAAGAAGCACCAAGGAAAAATAATATAGTTCGTTTTAAGAGACATATAAATCCCCACCAAATAGAACAACAAATCTAAGAGCAATGGTTCATTATATATCTTAAAGAACAATTCGCCATTTTCCCAAGAATGGAAAATGATGAAAGACACCATCTTGGGTATGCAACACCAACATAAAGAATTCAATTTTAAGGAATTATGTCCTTACCCCTTTGATAAGGACATCTTACGCATATCCTTTCCCAAATATTTTGAGATGCCCAAATTCCACAAATACAAGGGAAAAATGATCCTAGAGAACACATCAACGAATTATATATGGCTTACCAAGAGGTGGCCTATAGTGATATATTTTTAATTCATCTTTTTCCAAGAAGTCTAGGTGGACAATCCTTGTACTGGTTTATACACCTCCCTAAAGGATTTATACAAAATTTTGCATACCTCTCAGAGAAGTTTGTTAAACATTTATCATTCAATCTAGACTCTAAAATTACAATGATAGATTTGTGCAATGTTAAACAATGTTCCAATGAAACCTTTGCACGTGATTCCTACAAAGATGGCTTGGGATTGCTAGTCGCTTCCCATGCTCAATTCTTGAGAAACATCTTGTGATCATATTTTTACCTAACCTCAACAATGAGTTATCCTTTCACATGCAAATGCATTGTCTTAATACTTTTGAGGAAGTTATTGAGAAAGGATCACAGATTGAAAAATCCATTATCACAAAAGGTTTGATCAAACCTCACTCAAAGGATAATGGGAAACATAATAACAATCATAATAGCTCTCACCAAGACAAATCCAAACACTTTAACCGACAATCACAATGTTGTCAATGATGGTGTTACGGATAACCACAATGTCTAGAATGTCCAAAACACTCAAGATAAACCAAAAAATGATAAACAACCTCTCATTGTTTCTAGTAAAGAGGCTTCCTCCTCACACGATTCTAAACGACGTCACTTCACCCCTTTGGGAGAACCTCTCTCAGACGTATTATGACAACTTATTAATGCCGACATGGTAACATTTCCTATCACATGACCTTGGGTTGAAGGAGAACCTAAAACTGCTTGGTAAAAACCTGAAACTTATTGTGATTTCATCACATCGATGGTCACACAATTGATCAGGTGTGTCCATTTACTGCCATTTTTTCCAAGACCTTATCGATAACAGAGAAATTACTGTTGATGAACCTTCAACCAAGAAAACACCCAATGACAATCTTAAGGTGTTAACAAACCCCTTCCCAAAACATGGTGTTGATAATAAAAATGTTGATAAAGGTCAATCCTCTAATAACGTCGAGTTTAAATAAATTATCTCATTTATTGAGGAAGTGCCTCATACATTTGCCACCATTAAATTCAAACCTCCAACTAATGTTGTCACCACACACCAAAAGAAGATATGGGTTCCTATGAGAAACCATCTATCCATGTATTTTGCTGATCGCCAAACATAAAAAACAAAAAATCCTCAAAATAATGAATCAAATTCTAATGCTAAATCTTCTACTCCCAATCATTTTTACCTTATAAAACAGTTAATGAGTACACCTGCGCACATATCTCTAATGGAGTTATTAAAAGACTCGCCTAACTTGAAAGAAATCCTCACTCATGCTCTTCATGAAGCGTGTGTTCCGCCGACCCTTAGCGTTCAAAAGTTTCAAGCCATGATTGCAAACATTTCTTTTAAAATCCTTATCTTGTCTTTTGGCCCTCATGATATTTTGAACCCTAACCTCCAAAATAACCAATATTTGTATATCAAAGCATACATAACACACCACAAGGTCAAAAGAGTTATTTTGGACAACAGAGAAGCTCTTAACATCTGCTCTATGAAAATTCTACATTGTCACAATAACACAGTGGTCAACCTATATGTAAATGTTATTACCATTTGTGGTTATGAAAACACTGAGCACCAACCTTCTGGAATAATCACCCTCCCCATATAATTTTGTCCCCAAATTTTGGACACCCTTTTTCATGTTGTATGTGTGGAAACATTATACAACCTCCTTTTGGGTAGACCTTAGATACATATGACACAAGTGGTGTCTTCTAATTTCCATCAGTGCATAAAATTCTTACGTAACGGAAAAGAGTTCAACTTTCTTGGTGATGCCAACCCCTTTGAGTATTGTAAGTTTTTTGAAGCAAGTACCAAAATGCAAATTATTTCCCATATGCTAATCTCATAGCTGATCCTTGTGTCATCCCTGTTGATAATAATCATGTTGATCCCAAAACGTTGCTTCACCCTTATCCCTTTGCGTCTTCTTTAGAAGCTTCTACTTCTAAATCATCACCTGAGATTAAGTTCTCCCATAAATGTATTGGTGAATACAAACTTGAAAATGCATTCCTCATTGGCCAACTCCCATTATCACATTGTAGTTATAAATGCTCTAATTATCCTCATTTACGATAACCTCCAATCTACTATATGGGAACTACTCTTTGGAGATGACATGGATATCTAAAAGATAATCATATTCACAACTCTAACATCTCTTGGCTATATGAAGATATGATGGCAACTTTCTACAAATCCATTGAATATACCAAGGAACATCTCATGATGAGAAACATGAATTGGAAAGGAAGGGGGCTAATCCCATAAGAACATGACACTTTTAAACCCTTGGAAATTAAATATAATCTCTATACCCATGGTCTAGTGTATGATACATTTGAGAAAAGACCATTTATATTTGATGTATTAACTAGTGATGATGACTTGGATTCTGAAGTCAAGACCAGTTCCACACATAGCCTCTTAAAAGATATCACTAAAACCACACTATTCCTTAAAGACCTATCCATAAGAACCCTTGACATTGTCTACCCTTTCCTTATTGATCAAGATCAACAATGTCATATTTCCATGGACCTCTTTCAAAATGATGAAGCCATCTAAGAGTTCCTCAGGGCTCAAGACCATTTCCCCTTATTGGATCACAAGAAGGGTTTTGATATAAACATTGATGATACTGCTTAATTTGTCAAAGAATTATAAATCTCTAGTCCAAAATAAAAAGAAGTTAAAAATAAGAAAAAGAAAAATCATATCTCACATAGTGAAAACATTTCTGAGGCGTTATGTAAGAGACAAAAATTGAAAAATAAAAAGAAAGAAAAGGACACATATCCTAGTGAAAACCTTTCAAAGGAACTAGAGAGAGAAGATTCAAGTATGGAAATATCAAATGACTTACATATACCATCAGCATCATTTCAAGAAAATGACACTTCTAAGACATTGGTGGAAGAAATGACCACTATCAATATCAATATTAGCACAGAAGACAAACCCAAATTGCTACAACTTGGCTCTAGTCTCTCAAACATTGAAATCAAGGACTTCACAAAGATTCTAATCAAGTTTTAAGACATATTTTCTTGGTCCTACAAATATATTTTAGGGCTTGATCCCTCTATTATATTTCATCACCTTGTGGTGCGCACAAATGCCAAACATGTAAAACAAAAGTTACGTAAGATGTAACCCAAGGTCGCATTGCTCGTGAAGGCCGAACCACAAAAATTACTAGATGTTGGATTCAAATGATCTATTGACTACTTATAATGGATATCAAATATGGTCCTGGTTGCAAAAATGATCCTTGGGATTCAATTTTTTATATATTTTGAAGACATCGACAATTCATGTCCTAAGGATGAATTTCCTTTACCCAACATCGAAATGATTGTCGATTCTACTACAGGCCATGAGATGTTATCCGTTATGGATGGATTTTCAGAATATAACCAAATTCAAATTTCTGAAGAAGACTAGTATAAGATAACTTTCATAACCCCATGGGGGATATTTTGTTACAAGGTCATGCCTTTTGGCCTCAAGAACATTGGTGTAACCTATAAACGTGCAATGACTATTATTTTTCATGATATTCTTTACAACATCCTTGCTAAGTCCAAAACAAGAGTCAACCATCTAGTGATTCTTCAGTGGATCTTTGAGACATTAAGGGAATACAAGGTTCACCTTAATCCAAAAAATGTATCTTTGGTGTCACTTGGAATTTTTTTTGGGATTCATTGTCTCACGAAGAGGAATTGAAGTGGAACCTACCAAAATTAAAGATATAATGGGTATGTCACCTCCTCAGAATCTGTGTCAACTGAGAGGCCTATAAGAAAAAATGTAGTATATTTGGTGATTCATCTCTCAATTAGCAGACAAGTGATTCAATAAAATATGAATTTTATAATGAATCTAAGAGTATAAAGCTGTTATAAATTAAATATATTGAAATATAAAAGCTTAGTAATGAAATGAAATGAAAGGGGAAAGGGACTTACCTAAATTTGAATTACCTCAAAATGACCTAAGACTCAACAAAGTGATGAAATGGAAAAAAAAAGTGTTGCAACAAACCTTAGAAAATTGTAGTGGAGGAAGATCTGGCCAAAATGGGGTAACTGGGAAAGGATTAGGGCACATGGGGCACCCTGGTCTCAACTATGGGTACCCTAATCTGCAGAACAACTCAGAATCTAATTATAATAGGGTTGCTAGATCCTCACAACAGTTATAATGTGGTATAAGAGTGTGCCAAATGAGAAATTATAGGTTGAGGAACCATGGATTGACGTGTTGATCCATGCAGTATAATGAGAGACGTGGGACCATGATGAAGTGCACTAAATGAGAGTGAGGATTTGTGATGTTGAATGGTTGACGATTTCCAATTTTGTATCATGAAAATGTGATGGGGTAGGGAGTGATTAGTTCCCAACCTGATTGCATGTGTATGAAAAACCAGGGGATTTGGGTGTCCTATAGCCAAAGGAAGGGTGTAGGGAGAAAATTATGTTATTATCCAACCTTTAACTACATCCTTAAAAGATCTAGCTACTGCAGATGGACACAGATAAAATTTTCAGTGATTTTGGATACAAGTATTCTGATCAAACATGTTGACCCATATAGGAGTAGTATAGGAAAGGCAATGGCATCTCATTTTCCCCACTCTAAGGGTCTCACTACAATGTGTGATGGCTTCCAAGTTAGGTCATCTAGAAGCAAACATGAAATGTGGAATAAATTCCCATGTTAGGTCATCTGGGAAAGTAACGAATGCAACTCCCAAGTAAGGTCATATGGGAGGACACATGTAACTCCCAAGTTAGGTCATATGGGAGGCCAAATGTGTTATATTATATTGATTGAATGTTATGATTTCAATTGTTAGAGACTTGAACGTATTAATTGGTTGATGGATTTTTTTACTCATAGAGATATTTTACACTTGTTATCCCCATGTTAGGTCATTAGGGGGAATCGATAGAAAATGATGAAATGTCGCATGGTGCATTAGTAAATGTTCAAAAATGATGAATTAGAAGTGTAGAAAGATGATATCATGGCACAAGGGGAATTATAGGATGACCACAATTGTATGCCCCCCTTTCGGAAAAATGGGAAGTGATGATGAGAACGAATGTTGAGCCAAAAGTAAACAACTAATAGTGTATGATGGATATCATAAAATTATGTGTAGAATGAGTGAAAGACAACGTCAGGGAGAAATAGAGTGTTTCTTGTATACGATACGATAATAGGTAGAATTATGAAAATAATTCCACATACGGGGTAGAAATCGGAATAAAAATTCACAAGATATTAGTAAAATCATGTGACATGTATTAGTTGAGAAAATGACCACAAAATAATGACCATGGTAGAGTGGGTGGTGAAAAGTAACTATAAATAGTAATATAATAAAGTGATTAGTCAATGCATTTGTCTTTTGTACAAGTGTGATAGTGAGCTTTGAGTGTGTAAGGATGCCATAAGTTAGAGCACCATGACTGAGTCAATTTTAGATAGTGGCGTCACGTATGATGACAAAATTAGTAAGTGCGATTGTTTTCGAAAAATACATTTTCCATAGTCATTTTTAGTGAATTTTTGAGAAAATTTTATTTTTGTTTTTCTCAGCATTTGGGACTTGGAAAAGAGTGATGAATTTGCTAGTGGCCTTCGGGATAAGAGCACCCAGACATGGGCATTAGTGTCCTTCTCTTGGGTACCCTAGTCCTACTTCTAGGCACCCATGTCTAGAAAGTAGGATTTTTGGCCAGAGTGATATAAACGTGAAACTTGACGTGTAGTGATGTCACAAGAAATCAAGTGTGTATTTGAATAGTTTTCTAACATTGTGTTTGGTGTTTTTTTTTTGTGTGTAGAGGGATATCCATTTGAGGGAGTTCTATGGTGGTCACCACTTGAGTACATTGCTTGGATTGGTTTTATCAGATGATGATTGGGAGGTTATGGACTGTTTTAGCCTGTAACACATAGCAAGAATGGGGGATGTGCCCCATAATATTCCTATGTTGCCTGTGTTGTGTGAGAGATGGTGTGTAAACACTTATACATTTTGGATACCTAAAAGTGATATGACAGTCAAATTTGAGAATGTATTTCACATACTACGATTACCTATTTTTGGTGAGAGGGTACATGTAGTGCCCACTTCCCTTTGACCAATGCTGATACTTATTTTGATATAGTTGATCACATTATGAACATTATTAAGTTTTGATTTAGTATGTTGTTAGACATTTGATCATGGATTATTATTGATCTTGATTTGAATATGATACATGATTATTATTAGAGACACTCATATGTGGATGATGATATACTATTTGACATGGATGTTTTATGGATGTTGTTCGGACATGTGATTTTGGATATTAAGAGTAGATCTAGAAAATTGATATTGTATGATGATGACATAGTTGTTGATATAAATTGTAAGTGGTTCTGTTAAATTACTTCGATGTTGTTGTGATTCACATATTTAGATTATTTTTTTATTGTATTTATGTCATGTTGGATGTTCTGATATGGCCACGAGGCCGAAGGAGGTATTTGTGTCTTGCAGGTTAAAAATCACAACAAACATAAGGGGGATCAGAGACCAACCACAATGGAATTCTAGGTGAATTCGATAAGGTCGCCATGGTAACTTGTTTTATTGTGTTGTGTGTTGTTTTTTTAGGGATTCCCATGGGGGGGAATTACCTTTACATGTGACCATGGGTATTTTATTAATGTGGTTAAATTTTATTTATTGTTATATGTATTTTATTAGTAATGTGTTCCCTTTTCTTTTAATTAATTAAAATATGGTAGATTAATGTGAGAAATCATTTGGTTACAATTTAAATAAATTAAATTAGTATATGGGAAAGTAATAATGGAATTCGTTGGATGTTGCATTTAATATGTAAGGGTTGTGTAAGTCTGATTTTGGAGTATGAAATACTTCACCTCCATGGAAAATCAAATATGTCTTTCAAGGGTTTTTAAGGAGGCTTGTGGGACAAGTAAAACTTGTCCCATACCTCTAAATTTAATTTACCAACCATACTTATGGTTGGAGAGGTGATTTTAGGTGTTTATAATGAATTTTATTAATCATGTTACTTTTTTTTTGTTTGCACTCTCTTTCATGTTATTTAATTTGTTGTCCCTTAAGGTGTGGGATTTTTGGAGTGTGCAAGTAACTTGCTATATTTTCACCCACCTTTTTATTGTACTTTGGAGAATAAATTTTGTCTTTTTTGTTTGATTGTGAGGATGTGTGATGTGACATACTACATGGATCGACATCATCCTCTTCTCTTCCCTCTTCTATATAATCCAAACTCTTTTCTTTTTTTTGGGTTGTTGAATATTTTTTGTAACTTCCTTGGGGTGCATTTTCTTGTGTTGGAGGAAGGAGCTTAGAGAAATATTTGCATGCTTGGGAGATTGTTGTTTTGGGACTGTATTTTTGGCATTGAAGCTTGCTGTTTGGAAACAAAAGTTACTATGGAAAGGTAGGAGTTTATCCTTTCTTTCATGTTGCTATTGTTTCTTGTTGTGTTGTGTGAATGGTGCATGCTATGTTTTATTTGTTGGCTAGTTGGGTAGATTTCCATAGGGATGGTGTAGGAGAAGGCTATGAGGAATCCATGTGGGGGGACATAAGGAATGCCATTGGCATCAGAATTTTGTGGAGGGAGTTTGGGTTTGGGATCCACCATGGAAAAGAAATAGCTTATATTTCTTACTTTGTGGGGGGCATAAGGATATGTGTGTGATGAATTATTTTAGAGGTTTGTTCTGGTGGATGCCCAATTCCCAATTGGGATGCATAAGCAACTTCCCACATAGACCTTGCTCCTTTGGCTTGCATGATCAAGCCTGATTTTTGTTTTGATTGTTTTCAATTGCAGTTGTAAATTGTTGTTTTGTGTTGAACCATGTCTTTATATATGAATTATGCATGTTGAAAGAATGCTATGTGTTGTGGAATCCAATTTTTTCCATGGGTTGAATCACACCTCCTATTTATAATTTGGTTGGGTCTCGGGGACCAATGATGAAGGAAGGCTTCTCCTTTCATTGGATGTATTGGTTGGGTGGAGAGTGTTTCCTTTCCCCCTCTTTTGTTGTGATCAACTTGGAGAAAAAAGAAACTTGCATGTCACTGTCATGGAGCAAGGAAATATAGTTTTGACAATCCCTTGTGAATTATACTTCATTTGTAACCTTTCCCACTTGAAGTGGATGAAATTGTAATGTATATGTGTGAAGAAATGATGTTGTAATTGATTATGGAAATATATATTTGAATTGTGAAAGACATTTACATTCTGCTCTATACATTGGAAAGAAATAAATAGAATGTTGTTATTACTTTCAAACATTGAAGTATGTATAGTATATAATTGGAATTAATAAAGAATTGAAATATCTTCTCTCCTATGCATTGTTGGAACGAATTCAATGTTTTATTCTATGGCAAAAGAGATAGTTAGATCTTTGTTTTAAGAAAATGTATGTGGAATTAATGCTACATTTTTGTCTCCTTGGAAACATATTAAAATTAGAAATCAGAATTTGTAATTTAGATTTGAAATGAATTGTTATAAACAAATAAATGTATTGGGTTAGTTTATAAATAAATACCACACTTGAATGATGAAATTGATAAACAAATTTCTAGAAATAGAAATTTCAGTTATAAACTTAAAACTAGCAAATAAATTTAAATAAAATGCACAGTTCTGACCTGCACTTAAAAATCAACTTGAAATTGATATGATTTGGCATGTTTAGGCAACAATGAACTCAAATTGACAAAGAAAACTTAAGAAAACCATTTAACCATTGCCAAATCAAACCCAATCCCTTTCCTCAGCCGTTTTCTGTCAATTGTTGGAAAAGATTCAAATTGGAATCAATTGAGAAAATTTACTTTCCTAAAATACTTGAAATCCTTCCTAGAGTAATCCTTCATCTATGTTTGGCATGTTAAGTGTAGAAGGAGATCAAATTGAACAAAAATTTATAATTCAAAATTGCCAGTTTACCATTTAAAAGCCTGCAGATAGTTTTTGTAAAATTGAACACTTAAACCTCGTTAAAATGTAAAATTTATGTTTCTTGTGCAAAGAGGGCATCAAGAGATTTCCAGAAAGTCCTCGTTTTCCCAAAACTGATCTTTCTATAAATATTTATGGCACTTTGAAGTTTTTCTGCCTTGGCGGGAAAATTTTCCCTTGCGGGCCCGCGGCCTAAAAAATTTCCCGTAAAAAAATCCTTAGAATTTTTTTAAATTTTTGGTTTGGGAAAATTTTTTAATTTTCCTCCGTTAGCCCATAGCCAATCAAAGGGCACCACATGTCCTCAAGGGGAAATGGCGGAGGCACGGCATTATTTTATCCTTAGAACCCTTTAAAATTTTTGGAAAATTTCCATCTTTCTCCCCGTCGGCCCGCAGCCAACCAGAGGCTACCACGTGGCAGCATGGGGGTGGAAGCAGGGTGGGGAAGACCCTCACAACTTTATCCTTCGAAATTTTTATTTGGAAAAATTTCACATTTTCTCCTACGGCCCCACACTCCCATCCTCGCCTTGGTGCAACTCTTCTGTGGGTGCGCAGACTCGCATGTGCCTTTCATCCCATCTCCTCCCTTTGGCAAAATTCACCGATTCTCCCCACCACTCCACCTGTCTCACTCTCCCTTCTCCCCCATGTCGTTTGTATGAGTGCCACATGTCCCTGATGAACCTGCGGGTGCACGAGCGCTATTCATTTTTTTCCCTCGCCTTTAGCTAAATCTCTTCAAAACTTCCACCACCCCGCCCTTCCCTCATCCTTTCCCCGCTCTGGCTTGGAGCCAACATGTGTCCATTGGAGGTCCCACGAAGGCGTGGGAGAATTGTGTACTTTCCTCCCCATGCAAGAAAATTTTTGAATACCGCCCCGTGACCCGCCAATCCGACCAAGGGGTTTTCTTCCCCTCTTGCCATGTGTCCCCTTGGAGAAAATTTATCCCCTAAGCTCCACCAGTCCATATCTAGAGTTTTACCAGGAGTTAGGAGGACTTCTTTCTATCATTGGAAAGGTGAGAAAATTTCCTATCCAATGGGAATGATTTAGGGAAATTTTGAATGTGTTAAGTATGAGAAAAATCAAGTTGAAACTCTGAGCATGCTAGAGAATGGGTATGGTGATATTTTATCCCCTGAACCTAACTAAAACTTCTAATCCTAGAATTTAGACCATGTGACCTCTAGAAATTTTTAATGAATGAAAAGTATGTTCTTGTAATTTTATATTTGTTCTGGAACCTGTTAGTTATAACTGTTGCCTTACAACCTTGTTGTAGTCACTTCTAATCAAAAAAAGTTTATTCCATAATTTTCTAACTAACCCTAGGTTGTTCTTGGGTCTCAAGTGGGTTGTTTCAATGGGCATCACACTTGGTATCAAATTAGTGGTTCAAAATCTTGGACCATTGGGCACACTAGAAAACTTGAGACATGAAACTTAAATCTAGAACATTTTCCTTTAAATCTAGAAGACAAATTAATTTAGAAATCGTATATTTTAGCAAACATGGAAATTGAATAAAACTTAGAAAAACAAAATAACTCTCACTTTGGTCTATGCAGGAGGCACAGACAGAGTGAGAGAAATGTTCACAGAGACTCAAACTCACCACCACCACCACCACCACTCGATCAGGGTGTAGTATCTATCCTACCCCAGATCTTGTAGACCCTTTAGGATGCCAATGTTACTCTACGCGGAGGATTAGGAGGAGGACATGCAACTAGTCATGACAGAGCCCCTTCCATTGAGGGTCAAGTATCTCCTCGACCTAGCAAGGAGCATAGAGGAGAGAACTCCCATGTGTTGTCAGCTAGAGCAGAGTCACTACTAAGGGGATAGGGTGACAGAGTTACAGAGCATAGAGAGAGGTCTCAAAGCCCTAGACTTAGGGATGAGTGTGAAGAGAGACCTAGAGGCCATCGGACCACAACTGCATATCACATTAGGGAGATCCTAAAGCTTCAGATATCACATTACTCAAGTGAAAGGTGGATTTTAGGCAGAGGCTTGACTAGTGAGCTTGAGTGATTGCTTCAAGCTTTATCCTTGTTCTAGAAACATGAAAGCTCGTGTTACAATCCATCTACTGAGGGATGGAGCAGGAGTGTGGTGGAGGACAGAGGAGCATAAGATCCATGTAGACTCAGAGAAAATTACCTGGGAGCTATTTGAGGAGAGATTCAAGAGTAGGTATTTGTCATGGAGGTTCATACAACAGAGGATTGATGAGTTCCATGACCTCCGATAGGCATCTCTTTCTGTAGCAGAGTATGAGAGAAGATTTTTGGATCTACTCTAGTATGTAGAGTATATGTAGAATGAGCAGGTGCAAATTCATAGGTTCATCCAGGGCCTGAATTTAGATATTTGAGGTGTAGTGCAGATCCACTGCCCACAGACATTATCAGAGGCCGTTGAGAAGGCCTATATTATAGAGGAGACTCAGGGAAAGACCTAGCAGGCTAGAGATTGAGTCAGGAGCCACATTCAATAGATGCAGGATGATAGATCAAGGGGGTCAGTACTCCTTCCTCGCATTGACCAGGGTATAGCACAGTCATCCTTTAGGCCACAACAGCAGTAGCAGTCCTGCCCACCTCATAGACCTCCTCAGAGAGCTAATGCATAGAGAGGTCGGAGTATGGGGCCTCTTCCTAGGGATCCCATCCGGACATAGGGTGGACCTAGAGTTCAGTCAGTGGGAGCTTGCCAGCAGAGACCTCAGCAGACCATAGTCGGATCATCAGGATCCATGCCACAGACTTCTAGGGCACCTACTGGAGGTGTTACTCATTGGGGAGGATCAAGAGGATGTTTTGGTTGTGGAGTTACTGGACACTTTTAGAGAGATTTCCCATAGAACCCTAACAACAAGGGTAATACACAGATCTTGGAGCTGACGGTTGGTGACATGGGATGTAGCCATAAGATTTATGTAGCGGTTGATAACTACCATGAAAAGCATCAGAGCACAGTCATTGAGACAATAGGTAGTATTGGTGGTATCCCTACCTCTGTATTGTTTGATTCTAGTTCTTCTGATTCTTTCATTGCACCATCTTTAATAGAGTGATGCAGGCTGGTGGCAGTTAGGAATGGTCTTAGTTGGGATGTCGAGATGGTTATCTCACGAGCACCTTATCAGATGACCACCCCAGAGCTCTGTGAGCTCAAGTTGAAACTTGAGGGTGGTTTGGAGAAAGGCATTATACATCCTAGTGTATCCCCTTGGGGTGCACCAGTGATCTTTGTGAAGAAGAAGGATGGATCCTTGCAGTTGCACATTGATTACCGCCAGTTGAACAAGGTAACATTCAAGAATTGTTATCCCCTTCCGCGTATCGATGACTTGTTTGATCAGATGAAGGGAGCCACAATTTTCTCTAAGATTGATCTTAAGTCTGGATACCATCATCTGAGGGTTTTGGAGGTATAAATTCATAAGACCACCTTTTGCACGAGATATGGGCACTATGAGTTCATAGTGGTGCCTTTCAATTTGATTAATGCTCCCACAATGTTCATGAGTTTGATGAATGGGGTATTTAGGAACTTCTTAGATCACTTCATGATCATCTTCTTAGATGACATTTTGATATACTCACGTACGCGTGAGGAGCACGAGGGGCACCTTCGCTGGGTTCTTAAGTGTCTTTGTGAGCAGCAACTTTACAGGAACTTGGAAAAGTGTGCATTCTTTCAGACAGAGGTGAATTATTTGGGTCATATCATTTCTGGGGAAGGTATCCATTGATCCTTCTAAGATTACAGCCATTATGGATTGGCCAGCACCCACTATAGTGACCGAGGTGCACAACTTCATGGGATTTAGTCAGGATACTACAACAGATTTGTTCAAGACTTCTCTCAGATTGCGCACCCTATCACTTCCCTTTAGAGGAAAGGGAAGAAGTTTGTTTGGTCAAATAGATGTGAGCAGGCCTTCAGTACACTGAAGGAGTGCCTCACTACAACACCTATTCTTATAGTATCGGATCCACAGGGTGAGTTATTTATTTGCACAAATGCTTCTTTAGCAGGACTTGGGGGTGTATTGATCCAGGAGGGTAGAGTAGTGGCTTTTGAGTCTCGCAAACTCAAATATCATGAGCTTAATTATCTGACCCATGATCTTGAGCTTGTGGCAGTTGTTTCCATGCTTTGGTTAGATGGAGACACTTTCTTCTTGGCAGGAGATTCACACTTAGGACAGATCATTTGAGTCTTCACCACCTCTTCACATAGCCCAATCTCAATGCTCGTCAGCGGCATTGGATGGAGTTGATTTGTGAGTATGATATGGAGATTGAGCATGTGAAGGGGAAGGAGAATGTGGTAGCAGATGCTCTCAGCAGATAGATACATGTGGCTATGGCCACTTCAGTGAGCACAGATTTGCGGAGCAGGATTCTTTAACAGCTTCCTCTTGACAGCTTCTACATTTCAGTACGAGTAGAGATCAAGTCTTAGAGACCCCTTGAGGGGAAGTTTGATGGTTTTTCCTTAGAGACAGATGGTCTTCTTAGGCACAAAGCTAGGATATATGTTCCTAGAGATGGAGGCTTGAGGCAGGACATCTTGGTAGAGGCACATCATGTACCCTATTCAGTCCCATCCTGGGGTGAAGAAGATGCACGCCACCTTGCGACAGTTATATCATTGGAGAGGAATTCATCGAGACGTTGCTCATTTTGTGTCATGATGTTTAGAGTGCCAGAGAGTTAAGGTCGAGCATCAGCATCCGACAAGCCTTCTTTATCCTCATGCTATACCGGAATGGAAGTGGGACACCATTTCCATGGATTTCATTATTGGGCTACCAATGTCAAGATATCACCACGACGCCATCATGGTCACAGTTGATAAATTGACAAAAGTGGCTCACTTTTCTTTGGTGAAAACCACGTATATAGCTAGAGTAGTGGCATGGGTATATTTGGATGAGATTGTTAGGTTACACGGGATTCTGTGGAAGATCATTTGTGACCGTGATCCTTTGTAAACTTCACATTTCTGGACTACCATGCAGTATGTCCTCAGGATGAGAATCAACTTCAGCACAACATATCACCCTGAGTAGATGGACAGACTAAGTGAGTGAATCAAATTTTAGAGGACATGCTCAGGATGTATGTGATGGATCAACAATCTAAATGGGAGGAGTACCTGTACTTAGTGGAGTTTTCCTACAATAATAGTTTTCAGAGTTCCATAGGCATGGCTCCTTTTCAGGCTTTGTATGGTAGAGAGTGTAGGACACCTCTTAGCTGGGACATGTTAGAGGACAGGGTTTCTCTTGGACCAACTCTTTTATAGGATATGGAGCAACAGGTGGTGTTGATTAGACAGAGATTGCAGGAGGCACAAAACAGGCAGAAGAAGTATGTGGATCAGCATAGGATCGACCATAGTTTTGATGTGGGCATGAAGGTGTTCCTTCGTGTTAGGCCACACAAGAACCCTATCCATTATGGAAAAGGTTCTAAGTTAGCTCCTAGATTTTTTGGTCCTTTTAAGATCTTGGAGTGTATCATCCCTTTGGCCTATCGTCTAGCATTGCCACCCAGCTTGTCTCACATACATGATGTTTTTCATGTTTTAGTTCTTAGGAGATATATTACAGATCCTTCTCATGTGTTAGATTGGACATCATTGTAGGTGTAGGATTAGGGGCAGGTGATGGTGGAGCCCATTCACATCCTAGATCGTAGGACCCTGGGCCTTTGAGGCAGAGAGGTTGATCAGGTTTGGGTGCAGTGGGACAGATATGATGAGACTACAGCTACATGGGAGGATGTTACTTCATTACGAGTTCAGTTTCCTCATTTCTTCCAATGAATTCCAGGAGGAAGTTGAGTCTAAGGGGAGGAGGATGTAGTGCCCACTTCCCTTTGACCACTACTGATACTTATTCTGATATAGTTGATCACATTATGGAGATTATTAAGTTTTGATTTAGTATGTTGTTAGACATTTGATCATGGATTATTGTTGATCTTGATTTGAATATGATACATGATGATTATTAGAGACACTCATATGCGGATGATGATATACTATTTGACATGGATGTTTTATGGATGTTGTTCAGACATGTGATTTTAGATATTATGAGTAGATCTAGAAAATGGATACTATATGATGATGACATAGTTGTTGATATAAATTTTAACTGATTCTTTCAAATTACTTTGATGTTGTTGTGATTCACATATTTAGATGATTTTGTTATTATATTTATATCATATTGGATGTTCTAATATGGCCACGAGGTCAAAGGAGGTATTTGTGTCTTGCAGGTTAAAAATCACAACAAACATCGGGGGATTGGAGACCAACCACAATGGAATTCTAGGTGAATTTGACAAGGTCACCATGGCAACTTGTTTTATTGTGTTGTGTGTTGTTTTGTTAGGGATTCCCATGGGGGGGAATTACCTTTACATGTGACCATGGGTATTGTGTATTTTATTAATGTGGTTGAATTTTATTTATTATTGTATGTATTTTATTAGTAATGTGTTCTCTTTTCTTTTAATTAATTAAAATGTGGTAGATTAATGTGAGAAATAATATGGTTAAAATTTAAATAAATTAAATTGGTATATGGGAAAGTAATAATGGAAGTTGTTGGTTGTTTGCATTTAATATGTAAGGGTTGTGTAAGAGTTGTGTAAGTCTGATTTTGGAGTATGAAATACTCCACCTCCATGGAAATTCGAATTTGTCCTTGGGGGCTATTTTAGGAGGCTTGTGGGACAATTAAAACGTTTCCCATACCTCTAAATTTAATTTACCAACCATACTTATGGTTGGAGTGGTGATTTTAGGCTTTTATAATGAACTTTATTAATCATGTTGCTTTGTTTTGTTTGCAATCTCTTTCATGTTATTTAATTTGTCGTCCCTTGAGGTGTGGGATTTTTTGGAGTGTGCAAGTAACTTGTCATATTTTCACCCACCTCTTTATTGTGCTTTGGAGAATGAACTTTTTATTTTGTGTTTGATTGTGAGGATGTGTGATGTGGCATCTTACATGGATCCAAATCATCCTCTTCTCTTCCCTCTTTTATATAATTTAAACTCTTTTCTTGTTTTGGGTTGTTCAATCATTTTTGTAACTTCCCTAGGGCCACATTTTCTTATGTTGGAGCTCTTGGTTTTGGAAGGATCTTGGAGAAATATTTGCATGCTTGGGAGATTTCTATGTAGGGAATGTATTTTGGGCATTGAAGCTTGTTGTTTGGAAACAAAAGTTACCATGGAAAGGTAGGAGTTTAACCTTTCTTTCATGCTATTATTTTCTTGTTGTGTTGTGTGAATGGTGAATGTTGTTATACTTTTTTTGGCTGGTTGGGTAGACTGCCATAAGAATGGTGTAGGAGAAGGCTATGGGGAATCCATGTGGGGGGCATAAGGGAATGCCATTGGCATCATAATTTTATGGAGGTAGTTTGGGTTTGGGATCCACCATGGAAAAGAAATAGCTTGCATTTCTTACTTTATGGGGGGCATAAGGAGGAATTTGTGGGGGGAATAAGGATGTTTGTGTGATGAATTATTTTGGTGGTTTGTTACTAGTGGATGCCCAATTCCCAATTGAGAGGCATAAGTAGCTTCCCACATTGACCTTGCTCCTTTGGCTTGCATGATCAAGCTTGAGTTTTTATTTGAATGTTTTCAATTACAGTTGTAAACTATTGTTTTGTGTTGAACTGTGTCTTTATAAATGAATTATGCATTTTAACAGAATGTTGTGTGTTGTGAAAGCTAGTTATTGCCATGGTTTGAATTACACCTCTTATTGTATTTTGGTTGGGGATTAGGGGCCAATGATGAAGGAAGACATATCCTTTCATTGGATGTCTTGGTTGGGTGGAGAGCATTGCCTTTCCCCCAATTTTGTTGTGATTAGCTTGTAGAAAAAAGAAACTTGCACGTTGTTGTTCTGGAGCAAAGGAAAATTACAATTTGAAAATCCCTTGTGAAACATACTCATTTGTAATCCTTTCCCACATGATGTGGATGAATTTGTAATGTATATTTGTAAAGAAATGATGTTGTAATTGATTATGAAAGTGTATATTTGAAATGTGAAAGACATTTACATTCTTCTCTGTACACTGGAGAAGAAATAAATAGAATGTTGTTATTGTTTCCCAACATTGAAATATATAAAGTATATAATTGAAATTAATAGAGAATTGCAAAAAATTATCTCATATGTATTGTTGAATTAACTTCAATGTTTCATTGTATGGAAAAAGAGATAGTTAGATCTCTGTTGAAAAAAAAAAAGATATGTACATGGAAATGATGTTGCATTTTGTATCTTTGGGAATGTGTAAAAAAAAACTAAATTTAGTATTTGCTTTTGATTCAGAATGGTTTTTTATCGGCAACTAAATGTATTGAATTAGTTTAGAAATGAAATACCATACTTAAATGATAAAATTGATTTACAGATCTAAAAGAAATGGATCTCTTTTGTAAAATTTAAAACTGGAAAATAAATTTAAATAAAAAATGCATAGTTCAAAGATGCACTTAAAACTCAACTTGAAAGTGATATGATTTAGCATGTTAAGACATCAATGAACTCAAATTGAAAAAAAAAACTTAAGAAAACCATTTAACCATTGCCAAATCGAACCCAATCCCTTTCCTTAGCTGTTTTCTGTCAATTGATGGACAAAATTCAAATTGGAATCAATTGAGAAAATTTACTTTCCTAAAACACTTTAAATCCTTCCTAGATTAATCCTCCAAGTCTGTTTGGAATGTTGAGTGAAGAAGGAGATCAAATTGAACAAAAATTTATAAGTCAAAATTACCAATTTTCCATTTAAAATCCTGCAGATCATTTTTGTAAAATCAAACCTTTAAACCTCAGCAAAATGTAAAATTTATGTTTTTTTGTGCAAAGAGGGCATCGAGAGATTTCCAAAAAGTCCTTGTTTTCCCAAACCTGAAATTTCTAGCAAAAGTTATGACACTTTGAAGTTTTTCTGCCTTGGTGGGAAAATTTGGGAAATTTTTCCCTGACAGGCCTACGGCCCAAAAATTTCCCATCGAAAAATCCTTATAAATTTTTTGAAAATTTTGCTTAGAATTTTTTTATCTTTTTCCTCCGCTTCCCCGCAGCCAATCAAAGGCTACCACATGTCCTCACGGGGCAGCTGAAGAGGTGTGGCATCATTTATGCCCTTGGGACTTTTAATTTTTTTTTAGGGATTTTTTTTTTTACTTTTTCCCAGTCAACCCGCAGCCAACTAGAGTGTGCCACGTGGCACCTTGGGATGAAAACGAAGGAGGGAGAACTTCATCACTTTTTAAAAATTTTGTCTCTGGAATTTTTTTTTAAAAATTCATGTGGCCCCACACTCCTACTATACCTTGGGAAAATATCCTTTGTGGACGCACGGACCCGCATGCACTTTTACCTCCTTTCACCCTCCCCTTTAGCAAAATTTCCACAAGACTCCCACCACACCCCGGCCTTCATGTTTTCCCGATGATGACCTAGAGGTTGGCATGTGTCCCTGGAGGACCCACGGAGGTGCAATCTTCTCCCTGTGCAAGAAAAATTTCAAATGCCACCCTGCGACCCGCTAACCCCGAAATTTACTTTTCTTCCCCCACTTAACACATGTCCCCTTGGGGAAAATTTGACCCCCTAAAGTCCACCTGCCCATATCTTGAGTTTCTAAAGGATTTAGGAGGTATTATTTATATCGTTGGAAAGGTGAGAAAATTTATTATTCAATGGGTATGATATAGGGGAAATTTTAAATGGCTTTAAGTATGAAAAAAATCAAGTTGAAACTCTGAGCCTGTTAGAGAATGGGTATGGTGATATTTTACCCCCTGAACCTAACTAAAACTTCTAACCCTAGAATTTGGACCATGTGACCTCTAGAAATTGTTAATGAATGAAAAGTATGTTTTTGTAATTTTATATTTGTTTCAAAACCTGTTAGTGATAAATGTTGCCTTACAACCTGGTTGTAGTCACTTCTAATAAAAAAAATTATTCCATAATTTTCTGACTAACCCTAGGTTATTTCTTGGGTCTCAAGTGGGTTATTTTAATGGGCATCATAGTACAAGTCATGGCCGTGGAGAATATGGAGAGATAGATGAGGACTGCTAGGTGGTATTTTATGGGGAATCGAGTGCCTGCCAAGGCCCATATTATCTTGGATGTAATTTTGAGATCAGGGGTTCCACGCTTGCAAAATTTTATATTCATGGTTATTACATCATCAATTATAGTTAAGGGAGGTAGTGTGGGAATCTTATATAATATGCATGATATATGTTGCCAGAAAGAGGAGGATATTACTAGGTACGTTTGGGGCGTGATGTGTGTTGGACCACCTGTATAGAGATGTTTACAGAGTTACACAAGAGGAACATGGAGGTGGTATTGGAGCCACTACTTTATTATATGTACCTGCCTATGAGTATATAGTAGTATTGAGGCCAGTTGGTGGTCTACGAGTATATTGGGCTAGGTTAGACATGTTTTCTAGGAGATGGATTGGTTTGCGTGGGCGGAAGATGGATACTGACACCTATAGAGAATTGATAGATCATATGGTGCCTGAGGTAGTGATATAGAGGCCATACCAAGACTATGGTGGATGGTCAGAGGATGTAGTAGACCTAAAATGCATATGGAGGATGATGTGGTTAGGGGATTGGTTTCCAAGGGTGACCGAGCTATTCGAGGTGGAGCGGGTATCTCAAAAGTTTATTATGGCCCAAAATGTGCCCCCAGAGCCATATGTGTGGGTTAGATCTGTTAGAGAATTGAGGAGGGCTGGAGCTAGACTAGGGCCCACAAGAAAGTGGGTAGTACCTCAAGGGACAGACGAGGCCGATGCGGCGATAGAGCCGATAGACTCCGATGATGTGGGGTGTATGTAGGCATATCATGCATGGTGGATGAAACATCAATGGGTTTTTTATTTCCAATGTTTTTAGATGTGGCAGGAGTATCATAGGGAGGAGGAGTGGAGGGGAAAGAACATACCCCCAATAGTGTAGCAGAGGTGATAGTGGAGTGTGAGTATCTGTATAGTTATGTTGTATGATTTGTTACTTGCTTATGTGATGGTTATGGTTATCTAATGTTTTGTTCTATTGGTTGCAGGTGATGTGCATTGGTCCTTGATTATAGACATATCAATCCACACATTGACATGGAATGTTCCCACTAAAATACTTACGGGTGGAGGGATGTTAGAGCATGTGGATGACATCACGATCGAGCATGCCCATTTGTTTGAGATAGTGGCCATAAGAAGTAGTGACATGTACTATGCTACTGATTGAGAGAGAAAAGAAATGCGAAGAGACACGATGAGCTAGAGAGGTGGTGGGTGGTCAATTCCTTTAACGTGCAGGATGTGTTTACACATTTTATCGAGTTACATATTTGTTTTGCAGAAGCAGTCTGACAAAGGTGACTCTACTATTGGAGATAGGTCCCCTATATATTGAGGTCGTTAACTACATGACGCAGAGTTAGTGGTAAGGCATCAAGTTATAGAACACTCAATGGGTTAGAAGATAGTGCTCATATGGTGAATTTAAGATATTTATGTTGTCATTAATGTAGTTGATGTAGGGGAGTTGCCCTCTTAGTGATGAGATATTTTACCTAGGTTAGTGAGTATAATAAATATTATATTTATACATTTATTGGAAGTGCATGATGTAGTTGCTTATTCACTATGTATTGATTTTATGATGGTATATGATTAGGTGAAATGCTATTGCGATGTATTGAATATTAGTTCCTATTTGCACCTCTGAATTGACTTGTAATGCGCAGTTGGTGTGATGATGATAGTATAATATGTGAGGTTAAAACATGAACATTATTGTGATGAATTTCTTGGTGATGTGGAAAAGTGTGATGAAATTGTAATAGTATAATTGAAGTGTATGTCTCTTTAAAATGTGAAGAATAAAGTGGATATTAGCAGATGCCCTCAACAGTATAGATAATGGAGGATTTCATTTATGAGAATACCCCTCAGCATGGTATGAATCATATTCACGTAAATAAAGTTAGTGCATCATCATGAAATGATTCAATAGATTTGCGCTAGATGAAGTGATAGAGCATGTGAATCAGAGATTATTATTGTAGCAAAACCCTCAACATTCTTTAATGGGAGAGATTCAGTTATTAAAATGCAGGTGAAAATCGTATGGGGGGTACAAGTGATAGACAATAATCTCATTCAATGGTGGTTTCCCCAATCCATATGTGAAGTGTGTTGGAAGCATGTGGAATGAAATCAATACATGAGCGTATGAACCAATACTTGAGATGTCAGGTGGAGTAATGGTGGGAGAAGTGAATACTTTGAGGGAAATGTGAAGTCAGATGTGAACCAGTAACATGTATGTAAGTGAATGAGGTAGAGGAGATTGATTTACCATGGTGCACGTTGATGGATAGACATGATGGAGAGCGGACATAAGTAGACTCAACCTATGAAGGTGAGATGGAAAATAACCTTAGAACACAAAGTTTCTAAGGATGACAAGGATCAAATGGATTCAGTAGACTCGCGGGCGAGGTAGAGAGATATGGACCGCTCATGTGAGCAAAGGATCAAAAGGGAAATAATTCCCTTGTACTCTGATTAATCTTTAGCAATCTATCATGACAGTTCCAGAATATCAAACATTCCAACCCCATAAAATGGCCATTTGATAGCCCAGTGATAATATATCAGTAGGGATGGATACAAGTTGACGCTATGAAACAATGTTGTGGATGATGTTTGTTATAACTTCCTCGAGTAAGTGAATAAAATGCTTTTCAATAGAATAACATAGTACAATCATGTCGCGCCTTTTCGAAGTCTTGATTTGCAGAGAAATGTTAATAGCTCACGAGGAACAAGATTTTCAGAATATTGACGTTCAGTAACATTATTTTGTCAGAGTAAATGAGAGGCCATTTGATTTGCTTCTATGACTGTAAATTTGGCCCGCCCACATGGAAGAAACTTGCTTACGAGCGAGCGCAGGGATGAAGATCGTGTAGGATGTTCAACTGTTGAAAATGGAGAGTAACTAGATGCATTTAGTGGTAGGAACAATCATAAGCCTACTCACCCACTTAGAAGTTGCAAAAAATAACGACAAGTGGCATTATATCCTTCTTGGCGACGATTTCATGGATCGCTATAATACTTTTACACTCTTTTATAGGCCAATATTGCTCCTATAACTATCAGGAATCCTCCTCCAACCAATATACATGAATTTGACTTCTCAATGCAACTACATGGCACCATTAGACTCTGGTGGCAGACCGTAGGCATTGTTTATAAAAAATTCACTCATATATACATGGGCTCAAATGGGTATACACTATTTAATTCCAAATTTCCCCCTTAGTGTGAACATGGGGAGAAGTACACATCTCAAGAAATCTGGAAACAAATTCGTATAGCTCTGCATAATTTTAGGTCAAATAATACTATCTCAGGTCCGTTGGATCATTACTTGAAAAACATGACCAGAGTCTAGCTTGGACTGTCTTTGACCTCATCCGGTATGGGTACAGTGAATTTCCCATACTGGATGATCACACTTCCACCTAGGAAACCAACATAGCACGAAATTAGACAGTTATCGCTATCACTTCACAGTGAATTTGCTCTTTCATTGGCTGATCGATGTTAGAAGTACGACAGTCAAAATTTTAAGTCTAATCTTGAAAAGTGAGGAGGATCACTCTTAGGGTGACATTTTCCCTCCTATGACAGAGTCTATCTCTTGAGCATAAAATAATACAGTATCTAATCCTAGTGATTGTAGTAGATATTGTTTAAGGAATGGTATAACATGTTTTATTTATGCATTGACGCCACTCATAAGTTTAACTTCTAACTGAAATGAGTATATTTTTAGTGCTTTACCAAATCTAAATGTGGTTATAAGTGGGTTTGGATCGACTAACGATTAAGGCGTTGATTATTCGTCCATCCTCCATTGCCTCCGAAACTCCAGTAAAGGAATGCTGCTAACTCAGTTGAATATGAATTTGATGGTGCTAATTTCTATACAATCTAGTCTATTGTCCCTCGAACTCTTTTGAAGACGGGTTACATAAAAAATACATCCAACTAAAAGATTGAGATCAATCTCCCTTGTGGATTAACATTCTAGACTCCATAAGACAATGATAGTTATGGATGCAATAAAAAAATATCTCTAAAATGCATCTATAAATACATGATCACACTTTTGAAGTGAATCTATTTGGATAATGACATGTGTTTGAGGCCATTAAATGACAATGATATGGGTAAAATGTTTGACTATTGAGACTATATACATTGCATGACTTTGAAACTGGAATTACATTATCTCAAAATACGATTCTTATAGATATTGATCTTGTACATAATTGCAAAATAAAACATAAATGTGGATTAAATTAGAAATGGAGGATGCACAATTTTAACACTAAACTAAACAATCTAAAAAAACAAATAATGAGGATAAAACATGGAAGTATTTTACAGTCTAAATGCAATAATAACAAGGCCTTTTGAAATGTGCAAATCTTGGTCGATGATAGAGTGCATTTTAGTGGAAGAAGAGGTATATAGACCATTGGTTGCTTGTGGACCATGCGGTCGACATCTGTCCTTTAACGGTGGCAAGTAGTGTGGCAACAATTAGTCAGTTGGCGAGAAGATTCATGATAGAACTAATGGTGACTTATATGAATGCATAATTTATAGTCCCTAGTTTCGTTTCTTAGGCAACTTAGTTGCATAATTATATTGGTTGCAATTTGGTATGGTCAATGAGGCTTATAACGATCACTTTCACCCTTGTTGTGAAGACTACTATGTAAATTGTAGTAGCATGTCATAGGATTATGCAACAATTTGGAATGCATTGTAGAGTAAATATAGTAATAAATAGAAATTGGATGGGCAAAGAAATAGTCATAAAGTTGATATTATAATGTTTATTAGCATCAGTATGGGCATAAAAAACTGTGAAAATGTCTGATAGTTTTTATTAATCAAAAAAACTTTGAGTTTATTGAGTTATCTATTGGCTAGGTTTTCAGCCACTAGAAAAATAGAATCTGCTTTTTGAATCACTGGTCAAATCATTTACATATTTTAAAAAAAACTATATTCCATTAATGTTCTAGAAGATGTAATATTTTTACTTGTGATTGGTCAGGTAAAAAAGATGATAAATTTAATGTTGTCACTTGTATACATTTAATGGTGAGGCAATCACATTCTAGATATTTTTGTAATTACTAGATAGTTTAAAGTATAGTATGATAAAAAACTTGAAAATTCTTGTTGATTTATTAACGATGTAAAAAAACTTCCCCCTGGATGCTTATAATTTATTTTTAACCATGATTTTAGAAAAATAGAATCTACTTTTTGAAAAAATCAAATAAATATATATTTGTGTAAGAAAACTATGTATTCATTTTGTATCTAAAATGTAATGATGCGTTATTGATGATATGGTCATTTATGAATGATTATTGTGTAAAAAATAATTTTTTGAAACCTATGAGTATACTGTTCGACGTTTTTTGCAGGATAATAAAACATACAGCAGAGAACCCGAGCCTGACAGGGAGGGAGGTATAATGTGTATGCTGATAAATAATTTCATGATTGAATAAATAACCTTTGACTTGTGATGAATTCTTTCTGACCCGTACACGTGTCCTAAAACACATAATATTTTACACATGATTTGGATAGGGGGGATAATATTAGTGATGCCCCCTAGGGTGATCACATGTTGAGTTTAATTGTAGGTGAAAGTCCGTTGTAATAATGGAGCTCAAGAATGAAATGGACTGTCAAAGTAATAGTGTGTCATCGGGAAAAGATTTGACACGATGTGTGCAGCATGTCTCAACGAAGTGTGCGAAGCTAGGTTCTCTATTCCTTATCAGATGGCGCACAATAGTCATTTAAGAACCGTAAGAACATGGGTGTTTCATCGAGGCGTAAGATAACAATAATCACCAACTGAAAAATGATTTAGAGTGAAGCGTTTTATTCATGTGCAATCCCAATAGCAGGTGAGTGTATTAACTGCGGTGGAAACCAAAAATTATGCATGCAGCTTCGCTGGTCAAGGAAGTGAATATGCCACAGGGTATGTGCTAAGCGTATGGGATCCCAGTTGATAGAATGAAAATCAGTATATAGAGATGCCCAATGTCGATGGTAACAAGCGATGAGAAAAAAAAATGATAGAGCAAATAGAGCCAAAGCAAAGAATATCAACCTATGATGATGGATGAACAATAACCTTATAAATAGATGGAGGAGACAACTCAACTGAAGTATTAGCTTGTTCCGCAGAGGAAGTCCGTGAGATATGAACAATCTCACATGAATGAGCAAATACAAACTTAAAAGGCTTCTGCTAAATGCTATACCAAATCTGCATCTTAGATCATTAACAGTATAATCCTCATATAATCATTTTCACCATTAACAGGGCAATGAATATTACCGAATGCCCCTAATGTAACAATCAGGGTCTATCAAGTTGAACGTTGTACCAGATGTTATCTCATACCGAATGCATAAGTATAGATCAGAGTTGAAGTGAAATAACATGAATTGCAATAATATTCATTTGAAATATTTCAGCATACAAGTGTGATTAGAAATATTTATATGGCTCACGTGATATTGCTCCTATAATATTGAGGTGTAACCTACCGTGGAGTAGGACAAGAAGGACACTGATTTATGATGTCTAAGAACGCGTGAACTTTCTAGACGAGCTATTTATGTAAGTTGTTTATAACAACTTCACTCATATTGATGGAAATATTGAAATGTACTCACTAGATGATGTAGAATTCCTAACAATACATGGAGGATCTATAACATGTATAACAATGCAGGTCATGTTCTAGATCAATGACGCGATACAGCATAGAAGTGTGAATGATTCACATGTGCCATATTGCAATCGTTGTTTTAGATGCAGGAATCAAACCACGATGGTAAGATGACATTACTTCTCTAAATCAATGAGGTTGAAACACTAATTGGTGCATACACTCATTGAATTGTAAGATATAACCCATAATAGGTTCTGTTTAGCCCCGATGTAAAGTAGGTAGATGATCATAGGTGACTTTAGGGCCATCGTTGGTCATAAAGTGACAAAGAAAATCCTCTCCCATCTCACAATAAGTGCTAATAGATCCAAATGGGAGATTAGTAAACCATTGTAAAGCATCATCAATAAGACTTTGTTGAAAGGCTTAAAGTAGTAATCGATTATTAGAATAGGAAGCCATAGCCATGTGATAATTGCTTTAGATGTAAGTAATGGGTTTCCAGTACCATCAAAACATGAAAAGGTAGGCATGAAAAAATCCTTACGAAATGACTGAGTTATGAATCTTCTTAGGAATAGGGTTGTCCATGCAATGAATTGTTATCAATGGAAGCATAGGAGGATCCTTGATTTCTAATGTGAGTGATTGGACATGAGATTGTAATTTACCCGAAAACATGTATGAGAGAAAATATATCCTTTGAAGGAATATTAGAGTATGGTAATAATGTGTTAAGTGGTTGTAACCTTTCAATTGTGAGTGATCATATGAATACCTCAAGAGGATGAAAAAGGAGATTCTGATGCTAAGCGACACACTAGGTGTAGGTGCAAAAGAAGAAATAGGTGATGAAGGACATGGAACATCCATAGAAGTAGTAGGAATAGCATTAGAAACACCCTTAGGAGAGGAATCAACATATGGAGATGTGATGATAAGAGGAGATGAACTAATAGATGGAGATGAATCAATAACAAGAGATAAAACAATATAAGGAGAAGAAATAGTAAGAGTGGATGAACTAATGGATAGAAAGGACTCATGCATGACATTAGATACAACCTCATAAGAATAGGTCACAATGGAGCAAGAAATAAACACTCAGTACGGTATGTAAAATTCAATACAATCATGACTATCAATTGTGTCATCAAAATCAGATAGAGAGGCTCAGAATATGAAAATTTCATTAAGTATATCATCAGCGGGATCATCAACATAGTATGAAGGAGTATATAAATTAGTATGTGATGGATCATGAGAAGCAGGATCAAAAAATAGGAGATAAGCATGTGATACAAATATGGTAGTGGTCTGACTAGGAGGAGAATCCAGTATGTACATGTGTACTATTCGTCAAGACCAAGACATGTAATCAATAAGAGAATAATCTAGAATATTATTTGGTAAATTTTAGAAGGAGTATCATGACTAACTATATAACATGGTGTGCAACAAGTGAAATCTCATCACATTAGAAATAGGGCCAATAGTATAATTTTCAAAGCTATTAGGTAGATTGCATTCATTGGCTAAGAGTTCTTGTTCAATATCATCTAACATAGTAGAACATTGATATAGAGAATCCGTTAGCTCATCAATGGTGGTATCCTCATCATAGATTGGATTGAATACTAACATAATCCATGATGAACTGAGAAGGAGAAGAGTCTATCCTTCAGCCATTATTGTTTGTATGCAGATCCTAGGGAAAAATGTTCTAATTTACGGGTTCACAAAAATGATTCAATAAAATCTGGATTTTATTATGAATATATGAGTACAGAGCAATGCTAATAATTGAAACATACCATGAAATTTAAATGCTAAGTAATTTATTTGATACTTATAAATGAAATGAAATGAAAGGAAAAAGGTACTAACATGAAAATGAACTTACCTCGCAGTGATCTGGGACTGAACAAAATTCTAAAATGGTAAAACCAAAGTAATGTATCGAACCTCAATAAATCTGGGACAGTGGAGGAAGTATCTGGCTAGACTAGGGAACGTGGAGAAGGATGAGGGTGCACCTTGGTTTGAAATATGGGCACCCTGGTCTATAGAACAACTCATAATATGATTCATGATATGTCGTTAGGTCCTTCACAGTACTTCTCACATTTAGTTCATGTGAATGTCACACTTAGTTCACTGATGTCACCTTCAACCTACAATGAAGAATCACCTATAAAACCCCACACAAAGCATCATACCCTAAAAAATATAGATGTAGAATGAGGGGTCGGACTGTCCTCATCCACCACAATGGTGGACTTACAACTGAGTGTTGTACTACATCTCAAACCCAATGCAGTTTTGTTTTCTTGTGTGTGTAATAATGTGCCTTGCTTGTGTGTGCAATAATGTGTTTCAGACTAAATTATAGAGATAACGGGAAATAGTTAGATAAAATGCAAAATGGTGCATGTAATAGAATGAAATCTCCTTCTTATGTAGTGTGTGATGCATAATAATGCCAAAATATAGTCTCTTTCTTTATTTAGATAGTTATCCCTTGATAGAAATAGTCTAACAATAAGGAAGTATGCATGTTGTGTTTATATAGGAATCTCTTACTCAAATTTCGACACTAATGACCCTACAAATGCCGACTAGTAGCTCGGGAGATGAGAGGTAAAACCATGAATATACTGATCTCTAATGTCAAAAATAAAACCAAGTGTGACAGGGACTAGAGCACCTAAAAATAAATACCAGGGTGCACCACAGGCTACCCTAATCCCTCTTTAGGCACCCTAATAAGAGACTAGTGATGACAATTGAGTGAGTATTGACAGATATGAATCTCTGAGACCTGACTGAAACTGTGTTAATGAGCGAAAAATGTATAAGACCAACAACGGTAAAGACTAACAAGATAGACAAATAGACTATGGAATGGGTCATTAGTGAATATTTTTCTTACGCAAGATCCATATATAAAACAACATGCTTGACAGTATAATAATATTATTACGTGTGTGATTTTCTGACTAGAAAAAGTGACACCACTTCAATCAGTTGCTTAAGAAGGATGTCCAATTCAAATGGACATTGGAATGTCAAGAATCCTTTGATAAATTGAAATAATATTTTCCCTCTCCACCAGTACTCATGCCACATATACAAGACAAGATTATGTTGTTGTACATATTTTTAATAGGACATTCCATTGAGGCCTTATTATCACAACATAATGATAAGGGTCATAAACAATTCATGTACTATTTGATCAGGAATCTTCTTGAACATGAATGCAAGTAATTTCACAAGTTTAAAAGGATTACTTAGTATTTGTTTACACTTTTGGCAAGTTGTGGCACTAATTTTTGAATCATACCACCAAGTTAATTAGAAGGGTTGACCCTCTCAAGTACCTACTTTTGAGACCATTCATAACAAGATGAATGTCCATCTAGATTACACTCCTAAGTGAGTTTGACATTGAAATTGTCAACCAGAAGGCTATAAAAGGTCAAGAACTCATGGATCAATGGGCTGTAGTGCCACTACTAGGTTCACATTTTTTACACTTTGAATTCCCCGATGAAGATCTATTATACATAAAATAAATCCCTTCATGGACTATATTCTTTGATGTATCTTACAACATTTATGGTTTAAGAGCAGGAATTGTCTTACAGAAACTTGACATAGACCTTATACATATAGCTTATCACATCGGTTTCCCTTGCACAAATAACATAGCCGAGTATGAAGCATTGATAGCATGCATAGACTTTGTTATCTCTTGGTGTCTCTAATAATTGGTAGCTTTTGGTGATTCCCTTCTCATCATTAATCAAGCAAATGGTGAATATCAAGTCAAAGATGAGAATATTTTACCCTACAAACGCATGGTTGATATTCTCAAAGGGTATTTCTGGATTATAAATTTTGAGAAAGTTCCTCATTTACAGAATAAAGCAGTGGATGCCATGGAAACTATTGCATCCCGTATTGCACACGACACAAACTAAACTGACAATGAGTTCCTCGTGGAACATCTTCTGATGCTCACATACAATTTACTAGAGTTCAGCATGGTATGTGAGATTGTTGGTCCTAATCATCCATGGTATCAAGATATATACACCTTCATTGAAACTAAATCCTGCCCTCCTAATTTCAACTCATCCAATAAAATATCCTTGGCACAATGAGCCTCATGCTACACCCTTCTTGCTGACACATTATATTAAAGAGGATATGATGGGACTCTCTTAATATGTCTCAATCAAGATGAATCTAATGACACAATAATTGAACTAGACTCTGGTATTTATGGCACACACACTAATGGAATGGTCCTTGCAAAGAAAATCTTACACATCAAATACTACTGGCCTACAATGGAGATAGATGCATGCAACTATGTGAAGAAATTTTAGGATTAACAAAAATGTGGTGATCTCATTCATGCATCTTCCTAAGCCTTGTAACCTATCACTTCACCTTGGCCTTTTTCAAAATAGGGGGTCGATCTAATTGTAAAAATAAAGCCCACATCTTCTAATGACCATACATTCATTATAACTACCACTGAGTATTTCACCAAGTGGCCTAAGTTTATGCCTCTCACATACGTTTCTGGGTGCAATATTTCAAAGTTTATCTTCAACCATATTATATGTCACTTTGGAATTCCCACCGCTATTGTCACTAAAAATGGTGGTTCCTTCAAAAAGAAAAAATGTTAAATCCCTTGCTAAAAAAATATAATATCCACCTAAAATGGGCTACATCCTACTGCCTACAATGCGACCACCCATCCAAAGTGTCCACCATCAAATCCATCTTGGAAAATATAGTCGATAAACATGGACATAATTGGCATACATAGTTGTATCCTTACCTCTGGGCCTACCACACTTATTTCCACACTCCTACAGGAGCTACCCCATTCTCCTTAGTATATGGCTTTGAAGCCACATAACTATCAAATTCAAACTTCCTTCACTTCATGTCTCCCTCCAACACCTCATACATAAAGAGGATTACCATGATGCACACCTTTTGGAGCTGGAGTTGTTAGATGAGAGACATTTTCACACCTTGGACCATTTACAGGTATATCATTATTGACTGCAATGTAACTATAATCGTAAGATTAAACCAAGATAATTCAAAATTTGTGACTTACTTATAAAAGAAAATCAAAAGAACACAACCAAGCCACGAGAAAAAAATCAAGTTCAAGCCTAATTGGTAAGGTCCTTACATTATAACTATAAAATTTGGATCCAGAGCATATAAACTATTTATTGAAGATGGAAAAGAGTTGAAAGAGTCCATGAATGTCATTCATCTGAAGAATTTCTACTCCTGAGCCTCCAAAGAGTAACCCTTGTGTTGGGGGCATATCAGCACACTCACCCACTTCACCTTTTATTCCTTGTCTCTTCCTTGTGTCAATTTTTCTTGTCTTGTGTCACATGTTCTCCTTGTTAGGTCATCATGCCCATTTTTCACCACTCTTGTTCACCTTCTTCCATAATTTTGTTCACCTTTTTCATGTGTAATGTGTTGGTTACATCCTGGGAACCCCTTTTTCCCTATCCTTTGGCGTGTGGTCAAAATCTAAAAAACCCAAAAACAATATAATTTTTTTCAAAAAACATCAAAAAAATTTAAATATTTTTCACAAAACTCAAAAAACAATATAAAATTGCTCTCAAAATACAAAAAAAAGTGCATAACATTTTGAAAATGTTTGACAAAGATATTTGCAATTATATACCTTAGTTCACTAATTTCACTATTTGATTGTTCCAAGTCATTTGCTTTCTTTTTTCAAATCAATCATGTCACCCTTCAAAATATAACTTTACTTGGGGGATCATTTGTCTTTGGCATCAATAGATCATACTTCAATGGGATCTGACAAGATTTTTTTGGAGTATCTAAGAATCACTCTGCTCTTCAAGCCGATCTAATCCTCTCGTGTTCTAAGCTATCACCTGCGGGAAATATACATTTTTCTATCTCTTCACTTTAGATTACATTAGGAGTGTCTTTGGACATTGTAATTATGAATTGTGTTATATTATTTCATACTAGTTAGTTTAACATTAGTAATCCTTGTTCTTTTACTTAGTTGATGCTACCTTGTATGTTATTCATACATGTAAAATGTTATCTCATATGATAGATTAATCTCGTGTAAAGTCAGCTAGATTAACATAATGTTTTTTCCATTTGGATCATTGTTGTGCTTAATGGACCATTTTTTGTTGAATTATTAACATCTTAGTTCATATATAACTTTGGTTTGATTCAATTCCTATTCACATTAGGACTATGGTTGGAGTTATGTTATTTTCCATGTTTGTATTATGGTCTCAATTTATGCTATAAGCCATGATTTGTTGCTAATATGTGTGTGTTTTATAACTCTTTCTTGTACTTGTGTTCATTTGTTTGTACATTTTTTGTTACCATATCACATCACATCTATCTACAACATCATCATAAATGGATTTTAAGCTATCAACATGTACGCTAAGCTACATCATCATCATCATCAGAAAACTTACATCAATGTCTATTCTATTCATCACATAACATCACATCATCTACTCATAATAAATCATGAGACTCATACAATATCTCATACATCGCAATGAGGTATACCAAATGTCCATCATATATAAAAAAAATACAATGTCCATATACCAAACGTATCTCAAAAAAATCATATGAACATTGATATGCCATCATGGGCATGTTGGAAGCTCAAGGGACTAAGAGGGGGGGTGTATCAGTCCACTAAAACATTATTTCAATTCCACTTATCATACATAAACATTCATACCACTATTCAATTTAAATAACAACCATATGTGTGTTTACTTAAGAATTGAATCATCCATACACATGAGAAAGAACAAGAAAGTACATATGAATACCAAAATTAAGTGGGAAACCCTCAAGGGGAAGAAATACCACTGAAACCCTACTTATATTACACAAAGCAAAGACATTTAGTGAAGCATCGACTTCACAAGGAGCGCCAACCCCTAATTTAGTGAAGCACCCACTCCACAAGGAGGCCAAAAACCCCTAAGATGACCAAGAACAAACTAATCCACTTGATGATGATGATGATACATGATTTTTTTTCTGGCACAACTAATGGAGATCTCTAATTTAGCTCACAACTTCCTCTTCAAACCCTCATTCACACAACTCGCTCTATCTTCATCTTCTTGGTCTTGAATTTTCTCTAAACCCTTTCTCACATTCCCTAAATCAGTATTCAACCTACAAAACACTTTATCAGCCTTCAAATCACCCATATAAGCATGTTACACACTCATCTATGGGTCACACTTTTCACCCATGCAAGACTAGTTACAAATTGTACCCAAAACATTATTATAAGCTCTCCTTGATTCAAATTAAAAAGAGGTAAGTTTCCCTCCTTTATCTCCACCATAAAAAATTTAAAATCATCCCATAATAATCATTAAAATATTCAAAATTGACCCATGTAGGTCGGTCATGCCAAAAACCTCTCATCTTACACCAAAAATCCTCAAAACCCTATCATAAGAATGGCAAAAATCCATTCATCATGAAACCATGATTATTCAAGCTCCCATATTCACCAAACATGAGAAAAATATCATAAAATCATCATACATGGTCACAAATTTACATTAACCAATCAAATTATTTCATTTAATGGGCCCACTGGCTCATTTCCTTCTCAAAACATTTGTTTCTAACAATCTACTTTCACCTTTGAGCCTAAATACCACCCAATAATACCTCAAATATGGAATGAGACCACTCTATGGAAATCAAAGAACATATAGAGCACATATATGCAAGTTATACTTCATTAAACATCCACATGCTCAAACCACAACTACTTTTGTCTTCACCAAAATAGGCTGCCCAAAAACCAGTTTTACAAACTCAACTAGTTTGTACCCTTACTTTCACTTTTAAGACCTCCAAAGGCCTTAAATAGGAAACTAATTCACCCAAGTCAAGTCTCCAGGTAATATAAAGCATAAAATCATCCATTTTATGCCCCAACCAACTCAATCATTCATAAAAAAGCAAACCTACCTTGAAAATATAGCTACCTTATTTATCACAAACTGACCTGAAATACAAACAAAAACACCTCATCATGATATAAGACACACCTCATTGGAAATATATATTAATTACCTTTCCATAACATATTCTAACTCCTTCCAACTCTAAGTAGAAGGCCTTCAACCAAGCTAATCTCTGCAAACTATCCCAAAACTACCCTTTGACCAGTCACCACAAATGAAGCATACTTGACCATTCAATTACATCACCATGACCTAAAACATTCATGAACATATATAGAAACTATAGGGATGACATAACTTCCAATTTAGTTCATACCTTCTTTGGATATCTTTTCCACAAAATGTAACTCTTCATAAATAAGAAAATTCAGGTGGGCCCCACATATAATCACAAGCACTATCTTACCTTTCAAGAAATTTTGAAGAGTCCTCTACAAAAGAAAATCAACACTTTTTCACTAGAAATAAAAATAGGCTATGTATACTCACTTTTCTCCAAGCCGCTCATAGTTAGGGTTTTCCTAGGGTTTCAAACCAACTTACCTTCTTAATGATTGTTCATTAAAAAGTGACTATCAAACCACCTCATTATTTTTTTAAAACCATAATAATTAAACTTAGAAGCTATTACAAATATCTAAGGTCCCCATAAAAATCATACAATTCACAATGAGCATCAGAAGGTCCATATTTACTTTAAAAACACAGTGAAACTTACCCTGTTTTTCCAAAACTTGCATATATTCAAATTACCATGTCATAATTACCTAAAAATTGTCATGAATCATCATGAAAACATCCTATAACTTTCAATAATCACCAAAAAATCAAATATTCATGAAACGCTCCAACCACAGCAACTTACCTATACTAAATTACATGTTTCTCACCTGTTTACTTCCCAAGGACCTTGAAACACCACTAAACCTTTGCAAAATGACCTAAAAATCACCATAAACCTTAGGTAAACTACCACCATGTTTCTACCATGATCCATAATGACTTATTTGGTCCAAATTTCATGAATCTACTAGAAACAAGCCTTAAATGAACTAACTCAACCATGAACAGACCATGTTGACCTCATGCAGACCCATATACACCTCTAACATATCATATGAATCATGCTTGACCTCATGAAAACAAAAAATCAACTCAAGATAGTTCATACCATTAGTCTGTCTATCAAACTAAGCACCATGACCTCCTAGAACTCACCAAACATGGACACTACCATTCAAGTTTCATGTTTGACCATTGACTAACAATTCATGGAGACACATACCACACCATGACACCCTTTTCCATAAATGGAGTTGAAATCAATGAAAACACAATCACACAATGGCTAACAATCTGCCCTTTTGTTATTGATGGAAACCACCTTCAGAAACATTGATGACAATCGAAAAGACAAACACACACGACCTCTTTTCCATGTTTCTGATGCCTCTCTCCCCCTTTTCCATATATGAAAAATACTACAATGAAACTACTTCATGGTAAATGAAAACACACAACTAGACACAATGAAGAAATGCAAAAAATATTGACTTATCTAACAAGCTCCCCCTAGGATTGCATTTTCTTTCATTTGATTCCTTTAGCAACATGAGATGATCCTATGAACTTGATATATCATGAAAATCAGCTCCCCCTGAACTGATACTCCTCATTTTAGCCACCTTCTAGGTATTACCTAAGCAAAAAAGCACATTTTTTCCTTCATAGCTATCATGTCACACATTAAGACAATTTTCCCTAAACAACCTCTTCATTTCCTTTTTGAAAATCTTCACACAGCTCTAGAAGCCCAAACACAACATTCAACTACTTATGACTCCCCATATGAAGATACACCCTTTCTCTAACAGTAAATGCAAAAAATTTGGACTCTTACCATGTTTTTATATCTTATGGAGTGAGAAAAACCTATACATGTGTCCTAAATAATTTTTTAGTGTATACAACCTCTTCTCATGCCATTTCATCATTCTTAAATCAAATACTTGCTTGCCTCAGATATTTACTAGGAAATTATCATTTACTTTAACTTTTAGGCCATAGTTAGAGCACCTAAATCACTTCTGTCATGATCAATATAACTCCTATGCCAACCTTTCAGATTCAACACTCTATACTCAACCACTCAGTCTGAGAAAACAATGGAATTATGAATATCCATCACAAAGAACTCACAATAAATTATAATAAAACTCACCTTCCTGATATAAATAGTCAAGAATATTTTATCATCCTTCACACCATTTTGCAGCATTTATAAAGCATGAATTCACTTAGGAACCTCTTCAAGTAGGTCTTGAAGACAAAAACTCAAGAATGACCCTGCATACCTGATTTTATAGGGAAAATTTTGGCTTTGAAGCAACTATAACAATTTTAACTCTATGTTCTCGTGTTATACATTCATTATTCAAGTCCTGAAGGGATTTTAGCAGAAACCAATCTAACCAACATGGAACTGGACTATATCTCAAACCTTACTTTTTCATAGAACACAAAGGTTGTGCTTTAAAGTACCATGAGGAAAAACTCGGGAATTTTTAGTATGATCTACCAAACACTTGAATTTTGATAATCTTGTATGCACAATCATAGACCACAATGAATTCAAACCTTCATCAATTCATACAAGAACCTTCAAGACCATGGCACAGAGTGTATCAAAGCATAACAAGCATTAAAATTGTAGTTGTACATCTCAGAAACTTTGTGACACCACTTTTCAACACTTGAACAATATTCCAAAGACCCTGAAGGTCATGAAGAATCCTCTTACTTCTGCCATAGACAACTTGATCTTGTTAACACAATATTTTATCCCAAATTACATACTTTAGTAACATACCCACAACAACCTTGTAGATATCCTCATTGATATCATAGTCAGCTTCACCTTTTAAGTTTCATTGTATCAATACATGTCATATTTTACCCCTAAATTCTTGTTCCAGTACCTACTTTTCATCCCTTAAGAGAAAGTGATCACATTTTATCTTTCATCAGTCTTGGTGCAAGCTTTATACACAACCTTTTAGCTCATGTCCTTGTACCATAGTCTCTCACAACAAATTTTGTAGTCATTAACCTTGTATTGAATCAGACCTTTATACACCTGAACTGTTTTTAATATTTTCTTGTTATCATATATGAGAACATGATGATAATCAATCATGTAGATAAAATAACCTCCCATTAACATTATTATGCACCTGACCTAGATAGAAAATCAATCTCAACCAACTTAAATGGATTACTTCTCCTGATGTCAATCATACATATTACTATACCAAATATTTCAACCTTCTACTAGGTTCTTTTGCTCATATTAGATCACAAGCTCTGAAAACTAGGACAATTCAAACTCTCAACCCTAAGATCATAATTGTATCTTTCAACTTGATCACTAATTTTGGACTAAATGACCTCCTCCAAGTTAGAACATGATGTTTTTATCTCTTAGTACTCTATACACATGCTTTTGTCAACAATATGTCCTTCAACCATATAAACAAAATCCTTTTGGTAAAATGAAAATTCCCATATTTTTCAAAACAATCTCAAATTTCAAGGTAAATACAAGTGCCCTTAATTATTTCTACAGATCTCTGACATGTTTGTAGGTTCTTTTCAAGTAAATCTAACAAGACTACCAAATTTTTACATATGACATAGGCCCAGGGAGAATCATTCATTTTGTATGTGAATCATGACTTATTAAAGCCTTGTCATCTTCATAGATCATTGTCCACTATTTGAATCATCATATCCTTCCTCAATAATCAATTTCAACTTGTTACCTAAGCACACAACTCTACAACATTGATCCATCTTCAAATTAGATCTTCTGACAACTATACTCTTGAACACATGCAACTCTTTATTTTCCTCTTTCATATTCCAGATCAAGATACCCTAAAACTGTAGATAGATCCAATTTGACCTTGAGGACTTCCAATTAACTCCCTTTGAGTTTGATATGGATTTGACCAAGTTATTACACACCACTTCATGCTCTAGACAATGGAAAAGCCATATTTACAATTCTTTTCATCCATTCTCCCTTCATACACTATTCTTTACTTCAAGCAACCACACATACTTGTAGCATGTTTTTAAACATTATCAATTGAACATGGTAACACTTCTAGTCCAATAGACCTTGAACATTGTGGACATCATCATGGCTAGAGAGACCTTGAAAACTGACAAGTAAAATCAACATTGTTGGAATACTTCTTAACACCCTTGATATGCTAATTACCACCTTCAAACATTCACACATAACTTCAAGACCTTCAACTTGGTCATATGAGGCTTGACTCCTCATGTGAGTATCATATCGTGATTGAAACAGAACACCTTACTTCAAAACACATATTTCATCTCAAAACAATAATTATCTTATCTAAAGGAACACCTTGACAGTACATGACAATAGTATAGACCTCACAATGGCAAAGGGAAAATACTAGATCATGATGGATAAGATTCAACCTGACATTTTTTTGCATAGTATAGAATCTTAAAGGATATGATGATACAAAATAAAAGACCCACAACTGAATCTCCTTCTTTTCATTCAAAATATATTGACAACTTGATATAATCACACTTTAACATTGGATGCAACCCTTGATCATTAGGTTTGAATTCATTATTCTGACTAAAACATGTATTGTATATTTTCTTTAATACCACTTGTTGAAACAAGCAAGTTCACATTCTCTTGATAAAAAGGCACATACCAGGTAGAACACTAAATTTAAGATACTTTGAGTCTCATCACTAATTACCATAGACCTTGTCATGACTACATGACAATTAAATCAATCCAAAACCCATTTCAAGAGATAACATAGATTATAGACCTCTTAATCTTATGACTTAACCCTTGACCATATTAAAAAATTTGAGGAACCCTTCTAAGTATTAAAGCACATGCCTTAGAGCACCCTTGTATAGATTTTCCTCCATATTCAAACTCAGAAACTTGAATTTCAATGGGAATACAAACCTACAACCTTATGAAACAAATTTTACTTGAGCATCAATACACAAACAACTTATGACAGTCTTAACCATGTTTCAGCTAATGATATTATTCCATAACACAAGGAGTACCACATAACTTGAAAAGGCTTTGTATCAAATCATTGATCTTAAGACACCAATACAGACCTCATGGCTCTTTGTCATTACTTGACCATAGACTTCTTTATGATTATTTCATGATACAATCATACAACAAGATGAACACATGACCTTTATAGCATCTTTGATAGATAATAAGTTGAAAGACACACATACACAACCTACTCAAGTGCTTCATGACTTCTATCAGACTCTTGTAACTTTACACACTTTGGAGCAAGCTTATAGAATCAAGACATCTCTGAAAAAAACTCTTAAATACCTCAAACACATAACATAAATGACCACATGACCCAAAAATCAAACACATAGAATAAATGCATGAATCAAATACTTATGGAAACATTACTTCACATATCGTATACCCCTTGAAGTATCCAACACGCCTAGATTTTTTAACTTTTCATGTATAGAGGCAGTAAGGCACATATGGTCTTCATCAACTAATGAAAACATGCTCCCTTGACTAGACATGGGCTTGAGAACCTTTTTTTCCATCTTAATAACACTAAAATTTTCCTTGACAGGATTCATACACTGCATGGTAGACTAAGAATTATTATTTTTTACCTCCTTGACTTGAGAAACATCCTTCTTATCCTTTGGATTTGACATGACATACTTGGAGTCATACATGGAACTAATTTTTCTCTTAAAAAATCTTCTATTTGATGCTTGAAACTTGTTAACAACTCTTGGAGTTCCATAAAATCTAGCATTGTGTCCTTGTTTATGGCACCTATGACATACAACATCACTCTTCGTCCTTCTTGGTTAAAAAACACTTAAGTTCCATCCACAATACTTATCTCTATTTCCATACTCACAACATGAGTAGCATTCACCCTTGAAGATACCTACACCATTTTCAAAAGACCGTGTCTTGTAATCTCTAGCTCTATGACCAAAATAATGAAAAACAAAGCAATATCCATTGAAGGAAGAATCATACCTCATAATAAGGTTGTCTAATAGGGTTATACCTTCTCAAATCAGTATTCTTAGTCACTTTCACATCTGATTTAGAGCTTGGAACAACATCACCATCACTCTTCACATGTTTTCCTTCAAACCCTAGACTGGTTTTATCACTAGCCACCCTTTGGCCTTCTAGAATCCCATCAAGAGATCCATATTTATTCTCTAACTTACCATACATTTTCAACCTATTAGAAGCATACTATAAATCAGATTCCAAATCTTTCAACCTCTCTTCATACCTGGAACAAGTATCATCTTTATCCTTTAAGGCTTTAGACAAACTTTTCACTTGAGATTTCAAATTTTTGATGGCTTGATCATGCTCTATCTTGATGTCCTTAATCTAATATAGGTAGTCATTAATCACTAGCTGAGATATTACATTCATCTTCCTTAATGTTGCTTCAACATTTGAAGACTTACCCATTGTTTATGCTTCAAAGGATCTCCTTCAAGTTGTTAAACTTGCTTCATAAGGACCTACTTTGATACCAATTGTTGGAATCATAAGGGACTGAGATGAGTGGGGGTTAATCAGTCCACTAAAACATTATTTAAATTCCACTTATCATACATAAACACTCATACCATTATTCAAATTAAATAACAACCATATGTGTGTTTTCTTAAGCATTGAATCATCCAAACACATGAGAAATAATAAGAAAGTACACATGAACACCAAAATTAAGTGAGAAACCCTTAAGGGGAAGAAAACCCACTAAAAATATACTTATATTACACAAATAAAATAAATTTAGTGAAGCACCAACATCACAAGGAGCACCACCCCCTAATTTAGTAGAGCACTGACCCTACAAAGAACACCAACCCCTAATTTAGTGAATCACCCACTCCATAAGGAGGATAAAACCCCCTAAGATGACAAAGCACCAACTCATCCACCTGATGATCATGATATCTGAATTTTTTTCTGCCATAACTAATGGATATCTTTAATTCAACTCACAACTTCCTTTTCAAATCCTCATTCACACAAATTGCTCTATCTTCATCTTCTTGGTCTTTCCTTTTCTCTAAACCCTTACTAACATGCCCTTAGTAAGTATTAAACATGAAACATAATTTATCATCCTTAAAATCATGCATATAAACATGTTACACACTCATCTATGGGTCACACTTTTCACCCATTCAAGACTAGTTGTAAATCACACCCAAAACATCACTTTTATAAGCTCTCATTGATTCAAATTCAAAATATGTTAGTATATCTCCTTTATCTCAGCCATAAAAACTTAAAACACATCCCATAAGAATCATTAAAACATTCAAAATCAACCCATGTAGGTCAGCCATGTGCCAAAAACCTCTCACCTTGCACCAAAAATCCTCAGAACCCTATCATAAGAATGGCAAAAATCCACTCATCACAAAACCATACTTATTAAAGCTCCCATATTCAGCAAAAATGATTAATATATGATAAAATAATCATACATGGTCACACATTTATATTAACCAATAAACTTATTTCATTTAAAGGACCCGTTGGCTCATTTCCTTCTCGAAACAGTTGTTTCCAACAACCTGATTTCACCTTTGGGCCTCAAGGCCACCCAAGAACACATAAAATATGGCATGTGACCACTCTATGGAAATACCAAAACCTATATAACACATATATACAAGTTATACCTCATGATACATCCACATGCTCAAACCACAGCTACTTTTGTCTTCACAAAAAAAGGCTACCCAAAAATAGATTTTACAAACTTAGATAGTTTGCACCCTTTATGTCACTTTTAAGACAAAAAAGGACTTAAATAAGAATAAAATTCACCCCTATTACCTTTCCAGGTGATAGAAAGCATCAACTCATCCATTTGATGCCCCAACCAACTCAATCTTTTAGAAAAATAAAACTTGTCTTGAAAATGCAGCTACCTTCTTTCTCACAAATTGACTTGAAAGACCAACCAAAACACCTCATCATGAGACAAGAAATACATCATTAGAAATATATCTGAATTAAATTTCCATAACATATTCTAACTCCTTCTAAATCCAATTTGAATTCCTTCAACCAAGCTCATATCTACAAACTGCCTGAAACTGACCTAAAACTTCCCTTTGACCAGTCAACACAAATGGAGCATACTTGGCCATTCAACTGCATCATCATGACCTGAAACATTCATGAAAATATATAGAAACTCTAGGGATAACATAAATTCTAGTTTAGTTCATACCTTTTAAGGATATCTTTTCCACAAACTGGAACTCTTCAAAAACAAGAAAATTTAGGTGGGGCCCACATATGGTCATAATCATTATCTTACCTTTATGGAAATATGGAAGATTCCTCTACAACATAAAATCACCACTTTTACACTAGCAATCAAAACAAGATCTGTATACAAACTTTTCTCTAAGATTCTCCTAGCTAGGGTTTTCTTAGGGTTTCAAACCAACTTACCTTCTTAACGATCATTCGTAAAAATGTGACGATCAAACCACCTCATTATTTTTTTAAAACTTTAATAAATAACCTTATAAGATATGAAAAATATCTCAATTCCCCATGAAAAGCATACAATTCACAATGAGCATCAGAAGGTTCGTATTTTTCTTTAAAAACACATTGAAACTTACCAAGTTTTGCAAAAACTTGCATATCTTCAAATTACCATGTCATAATGACCTAAAAATTTTCATGAATCATCATGATAAAATCCTATAACTTTAAATAACCACAAAAAATCTCAAATATTCACGAAATGCTCTAGCCACAATGACTTACCTATGCTAAATTACATGTTTCTCACCTACTTACTTCCCAAGAACACTAACACACCACCAAACCTCTGTAAAATGACCTAAAAATCACCATACACCTCAGGTGAACTACCACCATGCTGATACCATGATCCAACATGAATGCTTTGGTCCAAATCTCATAAATCTAACTCATTCTTCTTTCTCCAGGGTTAGAAACAAGCTTGTAATGAGCTAACTCAACCATGAACAAACCATACTGACCTCATGCATACCCATATAAAAATTTGAAACATCATATGAACAATGCTTGACCTCGTGACAACAACCAATCAACTCAAGATAGCTCATACCATGACTCTACCTAGCAAACCAAATATTAGGACCTCCTATAACTTGCCAAACATGGACACTACCATTCAAACTTCATTTTTTACCATTGGCTAACACTTCATGGAGACACATACCACACCATGACACCATTTTCCATTAATAGAGTCTACATCAATGACAACATAATCATATAATGGCCAACATGGCCTCGATAAAAAAATATGCCTTCATCACGATGTGTATACAAAAAATATGCCTTCATATCTCATCATATAACCTGATTCATCCTCCATGAATATCACCCATGATATAATTGTTTTTCCTACCAATAGGTGGTGGCATCTATACCAATCTCTTTGATCTTGAATATCGATGAGACCTCATCGATCTACTCCCCGATATCTATGTATATGTAGGATCTCTCTGATCCTTCAATACATCAACTTGATATAACCCTCTACAATATCTTTCCTCACAAGATTCCGCCATAAGCTTAGGTAGGAAATCCCCTAGGTCATTTATTATCGTTATATGGTGAAGGACATCCTGTTGTGTTGTGAGTTGTTATATCTTGACCCTCAACATGTCCCTCTTTGTAGTGAGGCTATCTATCTCTGTAGTGGCATGATCCCTCTCTATCACATACTAATGTACTTATTTCCTAAGGGCATCCTACTCCATATTCCTCTTCTCTAGATGCCTCTGTAATGTATGTAATATAATCAAGGCTACATCGCCCCTTAGAATGGCCCTATCCCTCTTTACCTATATAATTTTCATTGATGGCCCACCTACTACTCTTAGGACTCCTCTTTGAGGTGGTACATGTATCATCTCTAGCTCATCATCGTTATCTCCTCCGACCCCCATGTCATCCTATATCACCTGGACTACCTACTATAGGTGGAGATATCAACATTTGAAATGGTCCCTATTGTGGTAATTATCTCTACAGAAATGGCCCCTGTAATGGTACCTGTTGAGGCACCTGTTGTATTATCTTCTACACTACACATTGCACTAAAACCTACTATACCACCTATGTCACGAGCATTGGTACAACATGTGCTATGGGAATCCCATCACCCCCTCCTTGTGGCCCCTATGCTACCAAACCCTGTGGCCACTGTGCTTCCTGAACCTGAGGACCTTGACCCTACACCTATCCCTGAGCCTATGTATGAGCCTCCGTTTCCACCTCATGTTGGCCAAGTATAGCTCTATCTCTCAATATGTAACCCCCATTACTTGTTGTTGTTGTGTTTATAACCACATGAAAAATGTTAATCCTCATGGGCATGATCATTGCATACCATGTAGCGTAATTCACAGTAGTACCTTGATCCACCACCTGCGCTGGTGCATCCCAAACATGTGGGATGACTCTGAAAAATCTATCTCTAGAAATGGCCACTCTAATCCATGGCCTGAAGTCAAAGGTCTCATGCACTACCCACGCATACCACTACTCCTTGCCAGGTATCCATTGTATAATGCCTAACTAGCAATCTACCTCTGTATACCTCCATGATGTAGTTGTGGCTTCCTACAATAAAATGGCCCACCTACGTTGTGTTAAACTCGAATGCATATGTCCACCACTGATATAACCTCTATGGCCTCGATGTGACCATCCGTAGTTGTAAGTCATCAAAGGCTCACCTATAAAATGTGATATCCCACATATGGCCTTTATGGCCTTCACGAACTATCTCCCATACTCTGTAAGATAACTCATCTACCTGCATGTCCCTCAAAATAACTGGTGGTCAACCAATCACGATGTGGTCCCATGACTATATCTGTAGTAGAGTCATAGGAATCAAGCTCCTCATCCCTTGTAAGATATTAGGTGGAGATCCTTATATAAGTGTGTAATTTGCACTAGACCCATGAAAACACCTCTCCCTCCATCAGTCTAGCCACTACTCTAATCAACCCCAACTGGAAATGGATACCTATCTTATTAGGAAACAAGTAGCCACTGATACGAGCCATCAAATATACATGCAGTCATTCTATTCTTTTGTCCTCAAAACAATGGTATAATTTTCCTGCCATCCCCTCTCTGGGTATCTCATGTCATAGGAAAATATCCCAGATGTGTCCTCATATGAGGGAAACATTCCCATCATACTACACAAAACTCCCCTGTATCAGCACTCACAGGATCTGATACACATCCTATAGAGTCATTGGCATCTCCCCAGTTGGAATACATAATGTCTAGCTCTCACTATGATATCACTCCGTCAAGGCAGTCAGTAGGTTGTGATTCAAATGCATATGTGGCATCTCTGTTGTATAGGATAATACCACCACCTCTAAAAAATCCACTAGTTCCCTTTGTTCATGTCACAAGAAGGTCCTCTAAAATGTCCTTAGCCACCCATGGTGCTCTCACACGTCTAACGTCAGTGGTCTCTCCTACAAATCACTCAAAAACATTGATTAACAGTCATTTCTTCTCCTCTAAACCTCCAAAATATTTGTAAAAATCTAAAAAATATGCTAGTGCACTCTTTTATATGCTAGTGCATGCATTATGACACTATTGTATCTACATTTATGCTAGCACATTTCATGCTAATGCTTTCAATCTAGTGCTAGTGCATGCACTCTAAATGCTCATGCTCCTAGTTTGACGCTAGTGTGTGAAAAATGCTAATGCATGTTTCATTAACGTCTACGCTCTTACATCTACACTAGCACGTGAAATTGCATGCTAGCACATTTTTCAGGCTACGATAGGGCACACAAGTATATACACTAACATTAAATTTACATTTTCTTCTAGCTAAAAAACACAATAAATGCAACTGAATGGAAAAAAAATTAGATACTCACCGTGGCACCATCAGCTAGAGTCCAACCAAACTCTTGAACTTGATCTGTGTGATGCTTCCTCTATTGTAATCGCGCCATCTATCTCAAGACTCAATGCTCAAATATCTCACAAATGGTAAAATAAATCTAATAACACAGATGGGTTGCAATGATTTTTAACCCCACCCCCTTCTATATATAACCGTTTTACCCCTAATAACTTGTTTTTCTCACCCCGTATGGTGTCAATCACTAACTTCTCTCTATCCTTCCTTTTCTGATGATTCTTCTCATGAAGGATGCTTTCCTTTTGTCGCGATGACCCGTTTACTTAAATGGCCATTTTTTGGTCATTACTTCTTGCTAGGGCATATTAATGCTTCTATGGGGAAATTTTGGTGCTCCAATGTCCCATATTTCAAAAATTCCAAAAAATATATACAATATTTTACAAAAAAAACTAAAAAAACAACAAATCACCTTTTATCACAAAATTCAAAAACATTAAAAATACTCCAAAAAACATAAAAACTGCACATTTTTCACAACTTCACCAATGCAATGCATTTTTGATAAAATAATTTTTTTATCTTTCCTTTATCATTCATGAAAATATTACGATTTTCACCACTTCCTATTCCCTTCATGATATAAATTCATTGGGGAAAATCAATATCAAATCACTTTCCAGCACGGGTCCTACAATAGTGTCATGAGGAGTTTATAAGTCTACTCCACTCTTCGGACTGACCCTATTCTCACGCATTTCATAAGTTAAGTGTTTGAGAGAATTCACATGTGCTTACTTTTCATTATGGTACATTCTAGGACATTGATAAATTGTTTTCTTTTACAATATTGTGTTGCATTGTTGAGATTTGCATTTTAGACCAATTGCAGATCGTGTGATCGCATCTTGGTTCCTTTATAACCTTGATTCTTACACCTACCTGTTTATATTGGTTTTTTTTTTCATTTTCTTGTTTTCTCTGCTTCGTGTGTATTTGTTGTACATGCATCTAGGTTAACCATCATGATTTCTTCCTGATCATGGTGATAAATGTATTGTGAAATATAAAAATAAATGTTACTCTTATATTCACATTCTCTAAATGAAGCTCATGCTACGAGCACACTTGTTCCTATATTTCATTTTCCTCCTGTCAAGCGGCTGTCCACCACTTTACTGCATTACCCACCTGCTTGAGGGGGCATTCCCTTACCATCCTATCTTGTTGGGGCATCCAAAATACTTCAATGCTTTATGCTTGTTAATATGCATGTGTTTACTATATTTAAATCACTATTACTTTTCCCTAGCACTTTAAAGAGGGGCAAGTGTAGACACCCTAAAAATACATACATATTTCTATCCCACTCCTATCTAATTAAAATTAATTAAATTAATTCTATCTTGCCGCAAAATACCCCTTTAGAATTAATTAAATTAAATTCTATTACCTAAGTCATATTCCTACCCTTTAGAATTAAATAATTTAATTCTATCATGCTCTTGGAATTAATTAAATTAATTTATACACCCTTCCAACTAACATAATTAAACATTTAATCAAATAAATGGTTAATTATTCCCTCACAATTAAATACTAATTAATTTAGTTATTTAATTAAATCCTATTATTTACTCATGTTCCACTTCACTCCACTCCCATAATCCTACAAAGGTGGCGATAATAATAATGTACGTGTAATCACTTTTCGAGTGAATTCAAAGATAATGATTGCTCATGCAAAGATGCAACTACACAAACATAGCCATCTTACTATTTTAGGTAATTATAATTATTACCTATGGAGCCAATTCAACCCAAGATCCACTTCTCATGGCCTCACCCTCATCTATAAAATATTTCCAATTCCTTTACAAATCCATCCCCAGAGCTTTGAGAAAATTACATCCAATTGTTGTTAATTTGTTTCCTGCATCCTTGTGAAAACTACCTATAGCATGTGCATCCCCATTTGGATATTGAATCAAGAGCATCCACAAATCAAAATTTACAAGATCAACACAAGTCTAAGTACTTCCATGGTCTTATTTGAGGTTTGCAAGATCATTGCATAGAAGATATAATTATTTGTTTATTCATTTGTCTTCATTTATTTGCGATTTTCCTTGTTTACACATCCTGCAGGAAAATATTAGTGAATATTTTTGTTTATATGAGATTTTCCAAATGATGATTTGGGATCAATAGAAGATGAATGTGTCTTTAGTGCATCATCTTTTATTAAATCAAAGATGTGAAATATGTTGGATAAAAATTTGGAGACATGTTTGAGATTGTATGTTTCACATAATCTCGTGGATGCATTTCCTTATGAAAGGACACTTGAGAATAAGAGTTCACTTACTAAAAGAAAAGGAGTCATTAATACAATGAGCAATAAAGATGATCTTAATATTGACCCAGGAGGTGGATGCTCTGCTGACACAGTTGATGCAAATGTTTCTAATGAAAAATGACGTGCTCAAACATTGTTTATTATTCTTGAATTTTAGGCTGTCACTTTGGTAAGAGGCATGCTTTATAAATATTTAATCGTATCTAAAAAATTCATATGAAATTGGTACAATTATTTTTTGTTTTTGGATAAATGATTTCAATATCCTTATTTCTTTAAATTTTTCTATACAATGCAAGAATAAGATATGAAAACATTAATTATGAATAGAACTCATATATTAAACTTTACATTGTTATGAAAAACAAAACTTGAGAGATGTTATGAAAATAATATGTTAATAAAGTGTTGATTCATATTGTTTCAAAATAATTTACAAAAGTGCAAAACATCTAAATTGATATTTGAGACTTATATTTAAATTCTTAGTATTACAATTAGTCAAACAATATAAGAAAATACAGTCTCGTTCTATGATGTTCCCTCAGGTCTTGTATCATCTATTAGTGCTCCTAATTTTATTAGATCTTCAACTGTGGCATTAATACTAGCAATATTTTCAATATCTTGTTTCACTGCATCACCTGTTAAAAGTAAACTAATATTTGCATCAAATTTTTTATTAAACAATATATCTAGATCCATGTAATTCTCCTTAATTATTTTATTGAATGTATTGTTCTGTTTATGAAGGAGCACAAGTTTTTCCTTAAGTGAAATAACAACAACTAGAAAATTTCGTGAATTCTTCATATGAAGATCCAAGACCAGTACTTCATCCTTCATTTTTTTTATATTTTGAATGCATTTGAATAAAAGAATATTATTAGTTTAAAAATTTAAATATGTAAAAATAAAAATTTAATGTTAAAAAAGTGCTCAACTTATGAAAGCTTCATCTCTTATACATTTGCAATGACAACCAATTTTTTGTCTCTAGCCCATTTGTTATAGTAAGCTTAGGATTCACCATTTAAATTTTCCAACCTATTTAACATTATATCCAAAACATTATCATTATAATCATTATCTATTGTAATGACACCTACGAGAGCCTTATTCAACAATACATCAATCTTTCCTAGCTCATTTTGAACTAAAGAACATAAAAGAATTTCTTTGGGAATGGGTGTGATAACGAGCATTTATTTCCTTCATCAAATATTTTTCCCAAAATTCCCATGCTTTCAATGTCTCTACATCAGGCATAACAACATCATTAATATTATCATAACAGTTATCTTCCAAAAAATTATGTAATGGAAAAGTTGTTAATTTATCATCAAACCGTGGTACTAGTATCTGAGTTAGAGAGGGTGTGTTGTATGACAAACTAGATGTTTGTGCCTGTAAAATAGGATCTATTTTGGTCTCACCTTAAATCATATTATGTGGATTAAAGGTAGCTAGATCCTCAGTACCACTCTTAATATCCAATAAATCATCATCAAGATCAATTTTTTGTAAAATGGTGGTGCCCATTGCACTAGGGAGACCACCAAAAGAGAAATTTGGAAACCCTGTTCATGTCAAATGAATTATGTCACCACTTTGAGCTAGAAAAGATATTATTTTTCCCCTTGTCTGAACCTATCTTTGCGGAGGTGGCGGTGGCATATTTTTCATTTAAGAACTGGGAAAAGGAACAACAAAATTTAAATGTTTAAAAACATGAATTCAATTTTTAGTAAATTTAGTATAAAAGTTAAAGTTTGAAGTGACTGTGATAATAATAATGTACATTATACCTACCTTGTAGAGTATGTCTAGGTGCAGTAGTTTCTTCCACTTTCAGTGGTTGAATCTTCATGGATTCTATTGGTTCATGTTTGGAAGTTTGATGAATACTATCAGATAAATCTGAACCTATCTTTGCGGAGGTGGCGGTGGCATATTTTTCATTTAAGAACTGGGAAAAGGAACAACAAAATTTAAATGTTTAAAAACATGAATTCAATTTTTAGTAAATTTAGTATAAAAGTTAAAGTTTGAAGTGACTGTGATAATAATAATGTACATTATACCTACCTTGTAGAGTATGTCTAGGTGTAGTAGTTTCTTCCACTTTCAGTGGTTGAATCTTCATGGATTCTATTGGTTCATGTTTGGAAGTTTGATGAATACTATCAGATGAATCTGTAACTATGCAGTAATGTTTAAAAATATGCATAGTTTGATTAATAAAAAATTAAATAACATATGTTCCATTATTCATAGCTTAACAGACTGATATTAATGCTTGGAATAATAGATGAAGTTTCCTGAAGCGCTTGTAATTGAGTGGATGTAATAGAACTCATGTGTTTTTTTCTCGAAACTAAAGGATTCGAAGATACTTGTACATCCATGTATGAATCTTCATAATCCTCATGAATTTGATGACCTATTACTGTATCTTATCTTCTTACATGCAATGCAATTACTTTTTTCTGAAAGAAAATTGAAAATTAGCTGAATTTTCCAAATAAATTCATCAAAATATTTTACAAAATTAAAACTTCAAACTTACCTCTTGCTCATCATTTAAAAGGCAATTTACTCTAAGTACAGTTAGAATATTAGCATTTTGTGAGTTCAAATCAAGGAAGTTGATGACCTCTTACTGCAACATGTCTTCTTGCATGTGATGCAATTGCTTTCTTCTGAAAGAAAATTTAAAATTAGCTGAATTTTCCAAATAAATTCATGAAAATATTTTGTAAAAATTAAGACTTTAAACTTACCAAGCTTTCTCATCATTTAGAAGGCAATTTACTCTCATTTTTTCGTCAAGTGCAGTTGAAATATTAGCATTTTGTGAGTTCAAGTCAAGAAAGGATTCATAATATAATACAATTATATAATTACAACATGACAATCTTACAACCTCATTGCAAATAGTTTATGTCAATTCATGTTGTATCCTGTTGGATATATTTTACACCAATCAAATTATTGGAAAATTAGGGAACGAATGATGTAAACTAGGGCCCAATATGGTATGTCAGATTTTCTATCCTACAAGGCTATCCTAGCCTAAAAAAATTCAATCATGGCCTACAAAAATGTGTATTGAACAACATGCACAGATAACCCCCATCTTGATTTAGAGTTGTTATCAATACCTACACATTTTTCATTCAAAAAATGAAAACTCATGTTATTAGCTTATTGTGATAATAAAAGAAAAAAAATGTTAAAAACTGATTATTACCTTAAACTTGTACGTTGAAGTGGGACTTCAAATAATTTTTATCTGAGTTTGAGAGTAAGGCTTTTGTTAAATCACAGGGTTAAAATTTTTGTATGGAAGACCTGCTAAGTGGTGGATATATTTTGGAGATGTCCCAGAAGAAAATTCTTATCATGGAACTTTGATTGTGAAGACATATGTGGATTTTTCAAATTTGGATAAAATAAATTGCAATAAACTGGTATTAGTGTGATATTGTAGCATGTAAATAATCCCTCGAAAGTAACATTTATCTACCTAATCATTGAATATACCCTTTAGTTTGAGCAATGTGGAAATTTACAGCCACTTAAGGTTTTTTTATTTAATTTTGGGTCTATCCTGAGAGCGAGTACGAGAGGATGTCGAATGGGAAGCCATTTTTAGATTGCAGATGCAGATGTGTGAACTCTATAAGTTAGAGTCTTATTCAATGAATGGATAGTTGTAGGATCCTATAGCTTGAAACTTGATTCAAGGAATCAATAGTATTAGCCATGGATAGTCGTATGTATTATAAATTGATAGTTTAGATCCTTATGAAGATACTAGAGCGGAGCTTAGAGTCAGAGCGAGGAAAAATGAGAGAATGAAAAAGGGCTCAAGGCTATATATAGGCATAGGAGAGGGTGGGACACATGGTGGAAAATGGTTTGTGTAACTAAGCGGGTAGGTATACAAGGATGACATCTAGTAACTAGGTGAACCTAGGTTTAGATGACTAGTTACCTGCACACACAGCCAGAATCACATGCAACCACCTTCCTACATATGCATATGTAGTCAGATAATGCAAAAGTAGTTGGGAGGTTACATAAATAGTTGTGTGGTTACACAAATAGTCAAACGGCTTAATGAAGATGCCCAATTGCATATGTAATCGGGTGGATATATATGCAAATGCCTAATTGCATATGTAGTTAAGCGGTTACATATGCATCCTCCCAGATGCATATGCAACCATACATCTACATATATAACCAGCCAACTACATATGCAGCTGTTGGGATGCATATGCAACTAGGAGTCTACATATGTAGCCATCTGACTACATATGTAACCAGGCGTTTGCATATGTAGTCATACAAATGACCAATTTTATACGTGAGCACCCATGTAACTAGACGTCTGTATGGATGCCTACGTAATTTTTTAGTTTTTCCCCCTGTACGCTCCCTTCCAGTTCCCCTTTTTCCTAGATATATTATTCACCTTCATCACTATATATATTTTTCCCATATTCACCATCAACACGAAACCCATTTTTTACAATTCACCAACGAAAATCTAGGTTGGATTTTGGTAAGGGGTCTTAAAATTTACCCTAGCAAACATTGGTAATATGAATGATATCAAAAATAATATGGGGGACCAAAGGAATAACATTCCTACCCCTTCCTTTAATGCAATTAAATTCATCCATGCTCTTCCTCAATAAGCTCAAGCCCAAATCCAAAACCAATATCAAAATCCTAGCCAAGAGGCGTCATACTATAACTACAATAACCAATTCCAAAATAACAATCATGGTTATAACCAACAATAGAATCCAAACCAAAGGCCAAGGGATTACAATCCAGATTTATATTACATATTTCATCATGTCATTGGTCATGATTCTTTTTCTTGTAGGGATTACAATAAATTTATTCAAATACTCCTAGAGGATCAACGATAACTCTTCATTGATATGTTTCTAGAAAACCCTGAAGGGTCTTCCCAACCTGGCTACACAGGACCTATTGCACCCCAAAATGCAACTTAGGAATATATCTAGATCCATTCCCAAAACATTCGAAGATGAGAGAGCAAACCCTCAAAATATAAACAAAGGTATTCCTGTAGGAACCCATGACCATGAGGCTTTGACTTCTAATAATTCTTGAGTTTCCCCCTATCTAGACTAAATAAACAAAACAAAGATTGCGGGGTTGGTTGAACTAGAAAAATATCTAGAAGTTAATGATATAACTCAAACAAGAGAATATATATCACAGCCTCTTCCAATCTATCCTCTAGTGCAAGATGAGCTAAGTGTAGTCCCTACTATTTAATTACAGAAAATTTCTCGTATCTCTTTCTTATATCTGTTGAAGAATTCTCCAACCCATCATTTGGCTTTGTTATACACGTTGGTTATTGGTCATATAATTCACGTCACGCCTTCTCTATAGGCTCAAATTAATCACATATACTTTGACATGGTATAAGGTTTGTATTTGATATAAGAAAGATTCCCTCTGACGCTTAGATATCACAAAAAGGGGATCCCACATTGTACTCACAAGTGTTGATTTATAATAACTATGTTAAGAGAGATATGGTCGATGATGGGGCTGCAGTAAATATAGCCCCTTTCTCTTTTCTACAAAAATTAGGCTATGGAGAAACAAATTTCTCTTCGACCAGGAATACATTGTGAGGTTATGACAGCATTAAGTCCACCTCTATTAGAACCATAGTCCTCTTGGTTTCACTCAGGCCAAAGACTATTTTAAATAATTTTTAAATTATAGATAGGGAAACAAATTATGACATGATTCTAGGAAGGCCATGTATCCAGAGGATGAAGGAAATCCCCTAAATTTTATTCCAAGAGGTCATATTCCTTCATTTGGGAAAGGTTTTCGTTGCTCAAGGTGACCCCAAACCCTTTGATATTCATTTAGTAAATATTAGAAATAAACTCAGAGTCCATTAAGAGTTAAAACTCCCCGCATATCAACTAAACAAACCACCTCCTTCAAAGGAGTTGGTTACGACTAGAAAATGGGTTCAAAAAGGTGAAACTAGAAAACAAAATACAATTGAAGGAGTAGAAAAGAGTGATGAAAAGGTTGTTGTAGTGGAAATTTTTTCCACTAAAACAATAGAAATCGTAAAACCATTAGAGAATGACTCCCTATCACTCTCTCATTTGATCCTTAAGGAATATAGAATATTCTCGGTCTTTTCCTCTCTTCCTATGGATGGCCTACTAGATATATATGCATGGTAGAGGTATTGGAGATGTGTGAGGAAACTCCTTAGAGTGATGAAGGGTCCATTTTACCTACAAATTATTGGACACTCCATTACAATAAATCCAAATGTTGGTATGTCACAGGGGCATGGGTGATCCTAAATTCTCTAGAATGGAAGATCATGCCCTCTACTTTTAAGTTAGATTTTGAATGCACTGATAACGGTGCATAATATAAGGCCTTGATTCTAGGCATTATTGTAGCCAAGAGGATGGAATTAAAAAACATCAATAATAGGGGATTCACAATTAATAGCCAATCAAGTCTTAGAAGTGTACAAAACTAGAGTGGAACATCTCCAACTCTACAAAACCATTGTGCATGAGATGACTAAATACTTTGACTTCATCTCCATTGAAGAAAATCATAGGGAAAGAAAGTGGTTGGCTAACTCTATGGCCTCTCCCTCTTCTCACTTTTACCCAGATAAGGATATAAAGGAAATGGATTTTGTTGTATCCATGATAAATGAACCCATAGTTCAAAGGATGTTAAATAAATCGATATTGCCTTATGTAGAAAACAAAGATGATCATGTTACTATGGAATTTTTTGAAAATGATGAACCAATTATATGTTTCTTACATGCATACAACGACCTTCTCTCTACACATCACAAGAGGGGCCTTTCTTTCACTCCTCATCCTTTTTCATATTTTGGAAATAAGACTATGTTTATTTCCTTCCCACAATATTTTGAAGTCTATGATGTAGAAGAAGAACTTCTTGAATTACCTCTCACTCCCCCAAATTTGAACAAGGGAGTGCCTCCTTGAAATAAGACACAATTGACATAAACATTAGAATGGAGGATGATCCTAAGATTTTGAATCTTGGTTCTTTGTTGTCAACATAAGAAATAGAGGAGCATACCAAAGGTCTTAAAGAAAATTCTCGTAATGTTTATTTTAGTTATAAGGACATGATGGGGTTTGCTCCAAGTGTGGTAGTTCACAATCTAGTAACTAAACCTGGCGCTAAACCAATCAAGTAGAAGCTAAGCCCAATGAAACCCAAAGTAGACTTGACGGTCAAAGAGGAAGTGTTTAATAGTATACAAATGGGGTTTATAAAACCAGTGGACTACTCCTTTTGGTTTTTTATGGAATCATAACCATTGAGAGGGGGGTGAATCAATGTCTCTAAATTTTTTTACTTCATTTCTGTTAACTTGCAAGAACCATCAAAGCAACCATTTCAACATTCATTTAACCAATGTGAGCTTATTAAGTATGAAACGACCATCCAAAAGAACATGAAGAAAGATAGAGCATACAAGAAAACAAAATATAGGTGGGAAAACCTTAAGGGTAAGAAAAACCACTGAACATTTTCTTTTATATATGACAAAATTCAATATTTAGTGAAGCGCCAACTCCACAAGGAGTGTCAACATCTAATTTATATAGCACCAACTAGAAATTATAAAGAAAAAACTTGCAAGTAGACTGCAACCACCTAATTTAGTGAAGTTCCAACTCTATAAGGAGCATCAACCCTTGAAGTTTTAACAAGCACCAACTTTCAAGGAAGACCAAGCACCAACTTAGCCACCTAAGAATGTTCTCCACCTTCTTGTTTCTATCTCAACAAATGATGGACTTATTTTCTCTTCTTCTCTCTTATTCTTGGTATGCTCTCTATCTCTGATACATAAGCATTCTATTAAGTCTATATAACTCCCTTTGATCTTCAAACATCAGCAACTTTTCATACACAAGCTCAAATGCCATTGAAAACACTCAAAACTACCTCCTTTGCTAACTCGATCTTATTCTTCTTCACTATATCATATGCATGAAAAAACTGATCTTCACCACCTATAGGATGTTATTCTTTATTTTATTTCACTCTTCATATGGTCTACAATACCTTATTCATTCCTTACACTCAGCCTCTAGCTCACACTTTTCTTCATGTACACCACTAGCGCAAATAGGTCTAACCTTTCTTGCTTATATACCTGTCTTAAGCTCAAAACACCTCATAGGTAGACCATATACACTTATTTCGGCCATAATAGAGTAAAAACCATATGATAAACATTAAAAACTCATAATATCAACTCCATAATGTTTTCAACGTCCCCATTAGGTCATTTTCTTCTTTAGGACTCAAGAAACCTACAAATACAAGGTCTATAGGCACACCTTTACAATTGAAACCTTATTGATCAACTATGATATTTATCAAAGATTTAAAATATTCAAGAAAAAATTTCTTGGCCTCCTCATACTCTCTCCATGTCTATAAATCTTTGCAACATCCATTCATACCATCAAATCGCTCAAAAACCAAGATTGTCTTATTAGGATTGCATACCTAGAAAATTACCTTGTAAGAATGAAGCTTCTAACACCTCAAAAAAATCAACCAAGAAAAATGAAACACATATATAGGTACTAAATTATCTCTAAAACAAAACCATGTCCATTAGGATCATCAAATCAGAACACAAGGGCTCAAGAAATTCTCTTCTCCAAGACTACTCAGAATTGCCAAAACTGTCCCAAAATGGCTAGTCGTGAGAAATTGACTTGGTGTGACCACTTAGGGAATAAAAATTTCCTATAAATCATCATAAAAATTTATTATAGGTTGAATAATTTCTCAAACATTCATTTACTCAGTTGTTCCTTTGCAAAAAAGTGAGAAATACAACAATTTTTTTAGAAAATAACATTTTTCTATGGGGCCCACTAAGTCATCTAATCATGAAAAAACATCTGGAGATTTCTAGAATATTTATCTATAAGTTCCAATCATCAAAAATTACAAACCAATCAATTATTGATCAGTTCCATCAATATATTTCCTACCGAATTCAAACTAAGGTTTTAAGAGGGTTCTTGACCTGTTTTGGTGTTAACGATCATTCACAAAACTTTGTACCTAAAAACCCAAAATAATGCCAAAAATTATTAGACAAGACAAATATAAACTTTTCCCCAAGATATTAGGTTCACATTCATAATTTTTACGTTCCAACAAACATAAAAAAGTTGACTTACCGCTGGGAAACACCATTTCCAAACACCTAGTTTTTCCAAAAACTCAATATCTTGCAGAATACTCCAAAATAAGACCTAAAATTTTGTTCACATACCTGTATCAAAATGGAAAAAAAGTTCTCATACTCACCTTTACATATTGGCACTGAAAAATTATCAAGATACCTCATTAGGATAGGTAAATCTCAAGGATTCCTCCAGGTGCAAACTGCAAAACCAATTTACATGCTTTCTCTTTCAAGCCATGACCTCAAAAATTCATATGCAAGCCTAGGAAAACATGTTACACATCTAAAAAATACTCCCATAACAATTGAAAACAACCATGTAGACCTTCACAACATCATTTGAAATAATTTTTCATTGATGACAACTCACCACAAGCTCTCCACATCATTATTTGGCATCAACAAGGCATAATATCCATTTTGCATCATTGAACATACTCCAAACTCACCTTTACCAGCTTAACATCAATTACAACATCTCAATATTTATCTAACATTATCCTAGTGCTCAAGAAAAATGGGAAAATTAGGATTTGTATTAACTTCAGAGACATTAACAAAGCTTGTCCTTAGGATGATTTCCTATTACCATCTATCAATGTCACTTTTGACGCAACAATTGGATATGATTTGTCTCTCATGGATATGAGAATATCCAAAAACAATTAGACTAAGACAACCTTCACCACACCCTGGGGAAATTTATGTTATGTAGTCATACCATTTGGCCTAAAAAATGCCAATGGTACTTATCATAGGGCCGTGACTTATATATTCCATGACCTCATCCATAAGATCATTGAAACATATATTGGCGACCTCTTAGAAAATCTTAAAAAGGGAAGATATCATCCTGAGGTCCTTCAAATTAATATTTCACGTTTAATCGAACATTGTGTCACTTTAAATCTTGAAATATTTATTTTTGGAGTTGTTGGAGGGAAAATTTTAGGCTACATCATAGACCCAAAAAAAATTACACAATCCTTGAGATGAATTGACCCTTAGATGAGTCAAGTATTAGGTATTTTCTAGGAAAGCTTGGGGAAATCTAAAGGTTTATGCCCAATCTCACATATGTTATACATCCCATCAACGGTTTATTAAAGAAGGTTTATTGCAAGACATGGACATAAGAGTGCCATAATGCCTTTGAATCAGTGAAATGATTCCTACTTTCTCTGTATACTCTTATGCCACCTAAATATTATCACCCCTTAATTCTCTATTCTAGAGCTACAGATGTTTCAATTACATGTATGTTGGCACAAGAAGATGACAAAGGCCATGCACATGCCATTTATTTCATTAGTCATGTACTTCTGAATTATGAGACCTGTTACACTCGGGAAGAGAAAGAATGCTTGGCCATTGTCTTCGTAACCAAACGATTGAGGCATTACATGCTCAATCAAGAAACAAGGGTTATCATCAATTCTAATTAGTTTTGGGCCTTCTTGACTCAAGAAACCTTGTCCAAGAAAGTCGTTAGGTTCATAACGCTTATGAATGAGTTTGAGCTCACCTACATCAATAAAAAATTGGTTAAGGGACAAATAATTTCAAAGTGGCTAGCTAACAATCCCTTAGAATCTAGAAAATTGGTCGATCTTGACTTCCCTAATGAATGTATCTGCCACATTAACAGGCCCATAATTTCATCATGCCCATGGTATTTGGACATAGTACATCACATTGTAGACCAAACTTACCTGGAGGGGGCCAATTCACAACAAAGGTGACGACTCCACGTTATAACTGTTAAGTATGTCATCATAGAAGAAGTCTTATATCAGAAGGCCTTTGATTTTTTTTCTTATATGTGTGGACGAGGAAGAAGTGGAAATGATTATTTTTAAATCCCACAGTGGAGTTTGTGGTGGGCATTCAACTACTCAAAAGAGTCATCATATGGGTTACTTTTGGCCTACAATACAATATGATGTCGTAGAATATGTGTGGAGAAGTTAGGAATTCTCACACACCATACATATCTTGGATCAAGCTCTGTAAATTATAGTTACACCTTGGCCATTCTCCACGTGCGGTTTGGATCCGATAGGAAAATTTTCCCATGTTTCCATAGACAACCATAATTCAATTTTTATAGCCACTAAATACTTTACACAATGGATTGAGGCCATGCCTCTAACAACAAACTTTGGTTCTGTCACAAATAAGTTCATTTTTAACCAAATCATTTGTAGGTATGTTGTTCCACAAGTCATTATCTCAAATAATGGATCTCCGTTTAAGAACAATGAGGTACATGAATTGTGTACGAAGTTCAAGATATCTCATCACATTACCTCCTTATATTATCCTCAAGCCAATGGTTAGGTTGAGGCTAAAAAAAAAAAATTTAATTCCATTCACATCAAAACAGTCAAGGAAAATAAAAGGGATTGGCATTTAAAATTATTTCTAGCCTTTTGGGCATATAGGACTTTCATTTGCACACTAACAAGAGAAACATTGTTTTCCTTAGTTTTTGGTGTATAAGTATTTTTTACCTTAGAGGTATAACTCCCTAGTCTCCATGTGTCTTTGCAAGGAATATTGGATGAAGATGAGTATATAAATGCAAGATTAATTGATTTAGAAAACCTAGATGAGAAGAGGCTTAGGGATGAACAACATCATCAGGTATATGCAGACATGATGTGTCAACGGTACAATAAGAAAGTTTTTTATTGTCCAATTCAGATAGGAGACCTTGTATTGAGGCTTTACAACTGTGTAGATAAAAATATTGGTGAAGGTAGGAAATTTAGACCAAAATGGTTAGGCCCCTATCAAGTAACCGAAGATTTCAAGAATGGAACTTATCATGTGTACACTTTATAGGGTGAGGAGTTTGGTGAAACCGTCAACTCAATCTACCTTAAAAGTTTGTATATATGATTATTACATCTCCACGTTGTCCTTATTGCATTTTCACCATTTGTTTTGTTCCCATCTTCATCATGTTTAAATTGTATTATGGATTCATTTATTTTCAAATGGTTTTAAACTTTTCATACATTGGCAAATATCCCAATCATACATCTCTATAATTTCTTCATATCCTCCAATTATATCATTTACATCAGCATTGTTAAGCATAAGACAAGTTTTAATGATAATTCTACAAGGTTTTGTATGCTTTATTTCTCTTAAAGTTTCTCCCAATTCAGATGTTTTTGCTTGTGGCTCTCTCTAGAAGATTCATGATGGAAAATCCCTCCCTAAAAAGACCTCTCCATGACAAAGAAGATATAAATATTTCACCCGGGTCACATGCTCACCCATATTAGTCTTTGGTGATGAGCCATCACATCTTACTAGTTATGTGGGGCTAAGATTAGGGAGCATACGTTCCCTCCCAACAAGTACAGTACAAGAAAAAGGAAAAATTAAAAAAAAAAAGAAAACATATGTATATTCTTATCATAAATAATCACATTTTTTGTCCCTTCTAGTCTTTGGTGGTGAGTCTATGATTTTTACTAGTAGCATGAGGCTGGGAAAGGAGGAAGATACCCTTACTCACCTATATATGACCCTCAGTGATGAGCCCGTGACTCTTACTGGTAGCATGGGTCAAGATGTAGGGGGTCTATTCAAAAATAAAAATTATATAAAAAGAAAGAGCTTTAAATAAACAAACAAAGAGGAGTTCTTGAATATGTTAAACCCCCAAGAAAATGATTTAGCTATTTATATTAGAAGAGACAATCACCCCCTAATCAGATTTTTCCAATCAGTAGGACATCCACAAATCTAAGTCTTGTCAAAGCTTATAAGTGTGAATCATCTCGAATTTGGTCAGTCAACCCTAATTGGAGTTAAGTTGTAGGTTCCCAAAGAGATATTCTATTAAAACTCTTGTCTCTTGGTTATCATCCACCTTCCTACATTATTCATTCACATGTCTCTTGTCCTTCTTGTTTCTTGGTGTTGAGCCCTCACATCTTACTAGTTATGTGGGGCCAAGAATGGTTGAAATTTCTTACAATTACATCATTTATAACACATTTTACCAATAGAATGAAATGGTTAAACGTTGTTTGAAAAATAAAATGTCCTGGGTTTCATTTGCACATGTGTATAATCCCTAATTATCATTATGTAACCATACTACACTATCATCCATAACACACATTTAAAAATTACAAAAACATATAGAACATTCTTAACTATTTAGAGTGCACAAATGAGATAGAGTGTGACAGAAATGACTATTAAAAGGAATGTTGAGCCAAAAAGATATATATATATATATATATATGTATGTATGTATGTATGTATGTATGTATGTATGTATGTATGTATGTGTTAATGTTTCAGTACAATGTCATTGTTGGGCCCCTAGAATATTGACTAAGTACAAAAGGCACGTAGGCGCGCAAGGTCCCAGTTAAATAAAGGCACACAAGGACAAAGCATGCAAGGCAGGGTTTTAGAAAAGGGTTTAAGGAAGCACGTGATGCACATGGATAGAACCAAGGGTTTAGGACTTAAACAAATTAGACATTTAGGGTAGAACACGTGAAAATCATGACTTGACTGCGCGTGGATAAGGTGCCATCCTGGCGATAGGTTGGCCCCGGGAGGAGCATTCTTGCAGTAGAATCTTCAAGAATCACATCATGGGATAAAGTGGGAAGCTTAGGCCTATAAGAGCATGCTCGCATGGAGGACCACATTCAGACACTTGGCATCAGATCTGAGGGCACTGGAGGATGAGTCGGTAATCCAAAAAAGCTATAAATATAAGCACCTGCAGAGTAAACAAAGAGACTTAGAGACTTAGAGTGTGGGCGGAGCTCTGCAAAAATATTGCAAGAACTCTGTTGATGGGTAATTACATTCGAGAAAGTATGTATTGGGCATGGGGATTGTAATTTTATTTTTGGTAGCTTAGTTACATTAGTCTAGTTGCAATGCATGATTGTGGTCTACTTCTCTGTGACACTCTGTAATGGCTCAATGGATGTAATGAGGTTACTTGTTATATATACATGAATATCAATGATTCTAATGCATACTTCTCTCTCATGAGTTCTCTTTCCTTTTATGCTAAGTATGGATGCTTGTATGCTTATTTCTGTTATAATACATGTTATAGATTTTGTTAAGTACTCTTTCTGAAATGAATGCAAGGATCTAGAGGCCGTTCTGAGCTCTATGGTTTTTGTATGTCCTAAACTCATTTGAACATAATTTAAACACAAATCATAGATTATTTTTCCCACTAAACTCACATAAAAGAGAGACTCGGCATCTGCACATGCCTCGGATGATAGGCCGACGTGCATGGGGTTCCTTTATTTTGTGTTAAGGGTAAAAATGACTATAGTCATCACATCGAAGGACTAGTGTGGTCAAAACGCTCAATCATGAGCCAAAATACCAAAAACACTAGTATACACACACATATGGAACCAAATCAATAAAGGCACTCGGCTTATCCATCTCTATGATATCCCTGTGAGGTGACAGGCCGAGGAATCCTACTGTGGCTTTTGTGATGAGGCCTACTACATCCAACATGAGATCCTCCATCTATAGAGTGGTGAGAGTGTCTATGATAATGTCTGATACCAATAGCCTCGATGTGTGTGGATTAGAGTCCTATCTCCCTATCCTGAAATTCCTTCACCTACTATGTCAGCACCACATTCTCAGTCCACAACTGAGAGATCTCTCATGTTGCATGTCAGGTTGGTGTAAAAACATATGTATGGTGACTGGCCTGGGATGGAAGTCTTGGATCCGTTAAAAAATTATAACATGACGTACATGACATACTAGAAGAGATAGAAAATAAATCCAAGTTTTTCATCCTGATGAAATCTCACCATCTATAGTCGTAGTTGTAAAATAAACACCCACGACACCAAAATAATAAAACAAAAACAATAATAATAATAAATTTTACTAACATTTAGTCAAAATAGCTTTAATCTAGGACGTATGGGAAAGAGAGAAGTAAGATCACTCACTAGGATCTCCCTTGACCCAATTTGTATCCATGGCCACCTCTTCAGCTTCTGTAGCCTCCTATGGCCGAACTGATTCCTCCTTTTCCTCCTCCTTGGCCCTGGATTCCTTTGCCTCCTCCTCGGCCCTAGTTGCCTATGTCTCCTCCTCACTAATCTATCAGTCAGGGTATGACTCCTACGAGCTAGAATCTGTCTCTACCTCCTCCTCGCTCCCCACTGGAGCCTCTCTAATCTACAATACCTGGGGTAGTCTGGCTTCACCTCTGGTAGTTGGCTCAAGTGTAACTCTGAATGTCCAAATTGCAAGACAAGGTACTACCATTGTCCACCTCAATCTATAAATGTGACTAGCTCTTACCTCCCTGGTACCTTTGAATATGGACCCAACTGCAGAAATGGAATTAATGTAGAGTAGTCTACATTATTTTGGAATCCATACCGTTGTATGAATCTCTACCCAACTGCCACAATCGACTAACTGTGTAGTAGTTGTGTAAGAAACTAATGAAATCATCTCCTCTCCCCAATACCCTATCATGTCCTGATACGGATGGGGCACCGTATGATAAAGAAAAAATATGCCTCATCAATGTGTAATAAATGATCTTATTTTACTCTCCTTTTTATCAAGTTTGACTACATTTTGTGACTTTTGTTTGATCTAGTATAAGTTAGAATGTAATAATCCATCTTTTGTTTGATTGAGTTCTAATGTCTAAAAACTCTGTAATTCCTAACAAAGTGTGTGGAAATTTAGTTTTTGTTATAAAACATTTCACATTCAGTTAGAAGAAAAAAGTATGAAGAAACCAACACATTTTTGGAAACATTGGCTCTGATATGGCTTAGCTCCGGAACCTCTAAGCTTAGTTCTGGGACTCTATCGCACATCAAAGGAACTCTATCACTTAGTTCTGGAACCTTCAGACTTAGTTCCAAAACTCCAACACTTAGTTCTGGAACTCCTGTACTTAGCTTTGGAACTTTCACAGTTGGTTTCGAAATAGTTCCCTTTGGTTTTGGAACTTCTCCAAAGTTCCAGAATCAATGGGAATCTGTTTACTTTTACAACATCTAGTGATAAAGCAATTAATGGGCCTTCTAATCAGGAGCAGATCATCATATTTTTTATTCTTCATACTCCAAAACTACGTATGCAAGGTCAGACAATTGTATATCCACCAAGGTTCCTAAATTCCTCATCTACTTTGAGCACTATTTTGTTTCATTAGAACCTATTGATAGATGGATAGCTATTGATAACTTATGATTGTAAATGCATCTTCAGATGATGAAATATATATAATGACCTATAGATAGATTAAAAATAACAATAGATGATATATATGCTAGATATACAAAGAAGTTTGTAAGACATAACATTTTAGTACTAAGATAGCCATTTCATTTTGAGAGAATCATACTTTGTCAACTCCTGATTCAAGGTGGAGCAAGGGCCCACTCCTCCAAGAAGCAGGATTCTTTGTTTTATTGGTATTTATATTTCTAAGCAATTTGTGAAATTTGTTAAGTGTTAATTCTGTAAATACTTTTGATTCTTCAGTTAAATTCTGTTATGTATTTGTCCCTACAGGTGTTATAGATTAGACTCTTATTTCCTTGCAAGCATTTTCAACAACATTTTCAATCATGTGTTAATTTCCAAGCAAGTGTGTTTACTTATGCAACGTGTTTTTATTTCCACAAATTTGTTCCATTCTGTA